>OY978530.1:32176194-32368694 GCA_963854835.1 Megamerina dolium
GTGACAGACAAATTGATTGGAATTTGGAGCAAACTAAATATTGAAATTATATGCAAACGAAATATTGTTAGAAAATTGAATACCTTGCTTGACAAATACTACACTGCAGATAAATGCAAAGCAAAAGGCTCCAGTCTCACATCTTTCTTACGATCCATAAAAGAATTATTTTACATTGGGAAATGTAAATGTGACTTGAAAGCTGCTCTATGCTCATGTGGAATGATTCCAGAAGAGTTGAAAGAGTTTATGATGGATCAACATAATGACAGAAGATCTACGATACCGGAATACCAGACAGAAATTGAAGAGCAAGCACCTACATCTACAATAATAGAAACAATTGAAGAGAGCCAGGGTCTAACATACGTGCCAGAAGAAGACCAGGAAAGTGATTAAGAGCATAGTACACATTTAGTAGAAGCACAAAATGCATCTCAAACGAAACGAGGACCATATACACCCAGATACGATGCTTTCAAGTTTGCTATGATGTGTGACAGATTTGGTGTGTCAGATAGAATAGCATCAGCATTGGCAACATCTCTTATGGAAGACATTGGCGTCAAAGATGGTCATGGCAATCTTGTCATTATGGACAAGTCTAAAGTTCGTAGAGAAAAAGTTAAATGTAGACAAAAAGTGCTTCATAATCGGTATGATGCTTCCAATTTAATTGCATTTTCATTCGACGGCAGAAAAAATGATTCTTTAACGATGGAAAAAATCGATAACAAATTTCATCCAAGGATGGTGAAAGAACCTCACCTAGTTGTTTTAAAGGAACCACATTCCCAATTATTAGGCTACATAAAAGTAGAAAATGAAGATTCTGAACACAAAGTCATCAAATTGAACGAATTTTTCATCAACAAAGCAATGTCTCTAGATTCTTTGATTGGCATATGCTGTGATGGTGAGCGAGCAAATACTGGCATAAGAAATGGAATTTTGCGACGATTCGAAATGCAGTTAAACACACCACTGCATTGGTTTGTGTGCCTTGACTTGACAGCAAGAAAGACTTTCAAAAATAACTCCTTCGCGTTTATTTCCTAAAACTCTTCGTTTTGTTTCTTAATTACTGAATTCAATTAATTTTTTTTATTAATTACATTTTATATGCTTTTATTATTTGTTATGTTGAATTTTAGAAGAAAAAAATAAAGTAAAATATGCTTTGTTTACTCTTTGTCTTAAATTCGATATAGGTCGTGAATGAATAATGAGTCTGTCAAAATTTCAAGTCAATCGGTTAAGTAGATTTTTTTAATCCTGCCCACAAAATTCAAAAATATGGTTTCGAGAAAAACGCTTTCAAAGTTTGGAAACACAACAAAACTTTGTATTATAGACTCACATTTAATCTGCAATACCAGGGCCATAAACTTCCCCTTCCTCATCCTGTAGAAGCTCTCGTTAAAGATGCCAAAAATTTAAAAAAAAATTGGTTTTTCGAAAATTTTACACAGGTGGAGTTCACAAGTTCTTCACTAATTATAAAAGAATGTATAACAGGTTGCATATTTCAAAGGAACATATTTGTTTTTTATTTTATTTTGATGTCACAAACAACAAATTTTTTAGGGTAAATATTATCCTAATTAAAAAACACAAACCGACCGGAGGCAACAACAGCCGTCGCAAAAACTGATGCTTTTTAAAATACTGTCACAAGCAGACACCTAGTTTTTCTGATACATTTAGAAGACGATGCTAATTGGTTTGGTGGTGCCACCTAAAACATGCTTTACAGACCGCAATACGAAAAGAAGACCGAGATTGCAGCCATTTGCATAAAATGAATTATACCACCGGAAATGTATTAAATATAACTTTATCGTTACCAATATTCCAAAAAATTTACTTTATAAAATCGGAATGTATAAAGTAACATAGTCGAAACGTAGAACTGATTCTGATTTGTGTCCCTGATTTATTAAGAGACGTAAAACAAAATCTCTTGGCTCAATAGAAAAATACAGTGAGTTAAACATTTTTCAAAAAACTCTAAAAATCTAATTACTTTCAGTCCATATGCAGTCTCTTTATAGTTTACGAACGGCTTTATATTGAGACGAAATTAAATAAACCAAATTCATATTTCGCTGGTGAAAACAGCAATAGAATTTCCCCGGCTGTGACAATTTTGGAAAACTTTTTCTTTCCAACTGTA
This sequence comes from Megamerina dolium, assembly GCA_963854835.1. Taxonomy (NCBI): domain Eukaryota; kingdom Metazoa; phylum Arthropoda; class Insecta; order Diptera; family Megamerinidae; genus Megamerina; species Megamerina dolium. Next base: position 32,178,371 of record OY978530.1, read on the forward strand.
CCCACTGTTGGCAAGAAATTGGCAATTCTTCCGACAGTAACAATTTGCCACGAAAAGGCTTCTAAAAGAACTCTTTATCAAAACCCTCTGTCAAAATGGCTTTCCATGCAGAACCGGCTAATATAAGCGGGATACTTCTAACACTATCCATTTGGCGACTGCATAATGTCTTGAAAAGGACCTGTGAACTACCCAGATTACTTAAAGTTAGAACTAGCCGCGGCGGCTATATGCCTAAAATCATATTCAAACACTAATTGCATAAAATTACCATCCTAAATTAGAAAGTGCTTCAATCTAACAAACAAACAAATATATATATATATATATATATATATATATATATATATATATATATATATATATATATATATATATATATATATATATATATATATATATATATATATATATATATATATTTATATATATATACACACATATACATACATATATATATATATATATATATATATATACATATATATATATATATATATATATATATATATATATATATATATATACACATATGTATATATATATACACATATATATCTATATATATATATATATATGTGTGTGTGTGTGTGTTTGTGCCACGGAAAAGCTTCTAAAAGAACTTTGTGATAAGTGTCACATATTGTTTGTTTATAATCACCGAACAGTTCAATATACTTAGTCCAGCTCTACTCCAATAAATCTATCCCATCATTAAAATACAATTCTGGAAGGTACGCAAAATATGCCTCTACGGCTGCTATAGCTTCTTTATTCGAAGTAAAACGCTTTACATGAAGGAACTCTTTGAAGTTTCGGAACCTTACGACCGCTGCCCCGCCACGATATCAAAATCGTGCTTGGCTATTTCAATGCCAGTGTGGGTAAGGAGGGTACCTACAGTCGTAGAATTCAGCTTAAACCAGAATACCTCCGATAACGGAATGAGGCTGATTGACTTTGCAGCAACAAGAAACATGGTAATTAGTAATACCAGATTCCAGCGTCTCGATATCCACAAAGCTACATGTTTGTCTCCAGATCAGCAAACGAGAAACCAAATTGATCACGTGGTAATTGACGGTGCCAACATCGACTCGGATCACTACCTTGTTGCAGCGAGAGTGCGTACATGCTTGTGTCGGAAATAAACGAAGTGCCACACAGAGAAAGCTCGATGGCAGTAAGCTGCGATCACCAGAGACAGCAGATGATTTTATAACTCGGCTCTTGGATCTGTTTAGTCAGAACACTCCCCAACTTAATGATACATGAGCACGGTGGACACATATATCCCACTCCATGACCACTGCTGCCGAGGAGGTAATCGGTTACTACCGGCCTCTGAGGAACGAGTGGTATGATCAGGAGTGTCGCGACGCTACCGCAGAGAAAGACATCACCTACAGAAAAACCCTGCTTTCAGGCGCTACGCGAGCTGTTAAGGAGCGGTACAGAGAGAAAAGGAGTGCGGCGCAATAAGACAAGATAGAACAAGTCGCGAATGTGAGGAGATAGAGATGTGCGGCGACAGGAATGAGACTCGAAAATTCTTCGAGAAGATCAAGCTCCTTATGGCGGTTTAAATCCCGGAACCCCTTCTTGCCGTGACGGAAATGGGAATCTGGTTACAAATGTCCAGAGTGTACGAGTCTATGGAGTAATTTTCAGTAACTTCTCTAAGTTACTGAATAGCGATGCTACGAACAATTCCGCCAGTGGCTCCTCCTGCAGTAACATCCCAATTACGGATGATGGTGTTGACGTTTCACCACCATGACGAGATTAAAACAGCCATAATGAGGCTGAATTTGTGCCAACTACCGTGGCATAAGTCTCCTGAGTATCGCATACAAAGTCTTATCGTGCGGATTGTATGAAAGATTGAAGCCTATGCTCAGCAACCTGATTGGACCTTATCAGCTTCAGACCGAACGAATCCATCATCGATCAAATTTTCACACCACGCCAAATCCTTGAAAAGACCCAAGAAAAATAGATTGACACACATGACCTATTCGTCGATTATAATGCCGCTTTCGACAGTCTGTAAGGGATTACCTCTACACAACTATGCCTGAATTTGGTACACCTTCAAAACTCATTCGACTTTCCAGAATGACATTGCTTAAGTCTCGTTGTGCAGCGAAAATTGGGAGGGGCCTCCCCCCTCCGTTTAATACCGAACGAGCTTTCAGACAAGATGATTCGTTATCGTGTGACTTCTTCAACCTTATTATGGAGAAAATTATACGAGCTGCAGATTTATGACATAATGGCACTATCTTCAACAATATTGATAAAATCGGTATCAATTAGGGAGCAGTCAGTACAGCATTCTCTGAGTTGGATTGAGAGTCACGTCGAATTGGTCTTACAGTGAACGAGGGCAAAACGAAATACCTAGTGTCTACAAACAAACAATAGCAGCGTCTTGCACAACACGTCACGTTGACAATATCACTTTCGAGGTGATGGAGGACTTCGTCTATCTTGGAACCAGCATCAACAACTGTAATGACGTCAGCCTGCAGATCATGCGAAGGATAACTCTTGCTAACAGGTGTTACTTTGGGCTGAGTAAGTAATTGAGTAGCCGAGCCCTCTCTCCTAACATATGGCAGAGAAGCCTGGAAAATTTCCACCACGGATGAGAGAAGTTCTGCGCAAGATATTCGGACCTATTTGAGTTGGCAATTATGATGCTGGGATCTTATTTTTCTTTGAATCGCTATCTCTCGTTCCCATTTTTTATATTTATAATAATATTTATAATTATAGTATAATTTTTAAGATTCTTTTGACTTTGAAAGTGGGTTTTTATGTGGATCTGGAATATTATAGTTTAAGATTCTATTGAAATCACAGTAACTTTTGGCTCCTTTTTTTTCTTGTTTCGAAAGAGTTGTTTTATTGTATAATATTTTAGCTGTTTTTTTTTTAATTAAAATAATAAATTTGTGGCACTTATAGGCGCCGAAGGGCTCTTGGCCGAGCTTCAATTCCAGTACTGTCATAACTTAAATTAGCAAGCTCCGAACTGCAGAACCCTTGTAACATCACTTTTCCTGAGCTTTGTCACAGAACTCTTTCAGAAGCTTTTTCATGGCAGATTTTTACCTCCGGAAGAATTGTCAATTGTTTACCTACAGATCGGTACCGTTCGAAAAAAGTATTTCGAAATCAAAGTTGTGTTACATCTGGGGATTGATCCCACGACCTACAGATCAGGAGGCCTACGCACTAACCACTGAGCTATGGCACCACATATTCTTTTAATACGATTAATAATAATAATAATAATAAATTAATACTTTTGAAGTGAATTGCAAACAGAATCATTTTCTTGTTCGGCTGTGTTTAATTCTTGTTTAGAAGAAACAAGCTTGAACCGAATTGCCATAAAACCAAATCATCGCCACAATAACAATCCGACCCCATCTGTACAAGCATTCCCAGTAACAACAGAAGCTTCAGCTTCAACATATCAATAACAGCAACCGCTCTCACTCACCCTACACAACAACACGAATACCACCGCAGTAAGTTCTTTTTGGTCAACAGGTCATATCATATACAAGGTGCGACAATTATGTATTAACACTGCCTCTAGAAACCACAATTAAAACACGATATCTGCTAATTTTTCGGTATATTTATTCGAAATATTCTCCTCCTGATTCAATACACTTGTTACATCGATTTAATAGTGATTCAAACGTGTGTTGCAGCTCATTTTTCGAAATTGCCTCCAGTGCCCTCGTCGAAGCCCGTTGTATGGTCTGAATGCCATCAAAAAAGCATCCTTTCAACTTCAATTTCAGTTTTGGGAACAAAAAGAAGTCGCACGATGCCAAATCAGGTGAATTCGGCGGGTGATTCAACACACAGACCTGATTCCTAGCCAAAAATTGACGAACAATGAGTGCTGTGTGACTCGGTGCATTATCGAGCAACAGAGACCAAGTTTTTGGATCGCGGTATTCTGGTCGAACACTACGGATTCTGGACATCAAACGCTTCAAAACTTCAAGGTAACATGCAGAAGTAACTGTTTGACCAGTTGGAACAAATTCTTTGCGGATAATTCCTTTGTTATCGAAGAATGTTATGAGCATTGTTTTTATTTTTGATGGAACTTTTCGTGTTTTTTTTTTTGCTTGTGGTGAATTTTTTGATTTCCATTCTGCACTTTGACGCTTAGTTTCTGGATCATATTGGAAACACCATGTTTCATCACCCGTAACCATTGTTTTCAGGAAGTTTAGATCATTTTATGCAGCTGCAACCATGTCTCAGGAATGACTGACTCTCACTAATTTTTGGTCCTCGGTCAATGTGTGTGGAATAAATCTCGCGCAGACCTTTGTTTTGCCCAAATCCTCGTGAAGAATGAATCGGATAGTTTCTCTGTTGATGTTTAAGGCCTCTTCCATCATTTTCACTGAAGCATTGCGGTCTTCTGTAATAAAATCACGAACTTTCTGAATCGTTTCCGACGTCCGCACTGAAATAGGCCTTCCTTCTTTTATTTCATCTACCAGCGACTCTTTGCCATCCACAAACCGTTTATGCCATATGAAAACATTTGATCTTGATAAACAAGCATCGCCATACGCTTGCTACATCATTCCGAATGTTTCTGATGCACTTTTACCAATTTTTGCGTGGAATTTAATGACCGCTCTTTGCTCCATGTTAAAATTTCAACATCAAACGAACACGTGTTTTGTAAAATGAATGTCAATAAACATTAAATGTCAACCAAATGCCATGAAATGTTGACAGTTATTGAAGGAAGGTTGAAGCTTCAAAATGCATGTGCTCACACATAGATGGCGCGCTTGGTTGCTGAGATATGGTTCAAGTTTTAATACATAATTGTCGTACCTTGTATTATGCATACATCATTTGTGTATAAGGGTTTTTAACCATAAATTTCAACTCTTCAAAAGATTAATATAAGCATTCTGTAAAAGCAAAAGCTTTTCTGTGTTTTTCTCAGATATTGAAAGAAACGAAATCCATATTTACTAAAAGTGTTTAATAAACGAAATCTATGTAATTGAAGGGTGATTTATAGAAAAATACTACTTTGCAATATGAACAAACATTTTTCAAGTGATTGAAGTAAAACGTATGGCTAGCCACAGCAAATAGACGTACGAAAAAATTGAAAGTATTACCTGAAATCAAACTAGAAATTAACGCAGAAAGTCTACTATTTTGTTTTTCTACTGTCACAGCTGAATTGCTGAATTTAATACTTGTATGATCACGATAAACAAGTATTGAAGATGACGTCCAAAAAGTGCATCGACACCAGAAATCATTAAAAAAGTACATGCTATTGTTTGTGAAAATCCAAATGCGACTATGTGTAAAATAGCTGATACTAAAGGCAACTCAGATGAACCCCATATTTTGCATAAAGAATAATGTATGACAAAGCTGTTTGAAAAAATGGTGCCGCATTCGTTATCAATTCAACGAAAACTGAATCGAAAACAAATTTCTCACCTAAAGTAAGTAAGTCCCTTCTAATACTATCCAAAATTTAACACGCATAACAGTAATGAAATATAAGCTAGACTAAAGAAAAACTAAAAGTAAGTCCCTTCTAATACTATCCAAAATTTAACACGCATAACAGTAATGAAATATAAGCTAGACTAAAGAGCACCTAGGGGTTTATAAGTGTCACATATTGTTTGTTTATAATCTCCGAACAGTTCAATATACTTAGTCCAGCTCTACTCCTATAAATCTATCCCATCATTAAAATACAATTCTGGAAGGTACGCAAAATATGCCTCTACGGCTGCTATAGCTTCTTTATTCGACGTAAAACGCTTTCCATGAAGGAACTCTTTGAAGTTTCGAAACAGGTAATAGTCGGGGGAGCCTAATCTGGTGAATACGGTGGAGTACGGTGGAATACGGTCAAGTAAATCGTACTTTAATGTCTTGAATTTAGCCATTGTGAAAACACTTGTGTAAGAACGTGCGTTGTCTTGATTGAAAAGGATTTTTTCTTCTTTAAACCAGCTCTTTTTTCGGAAATTACAACGTCCAGTTTATTCAAATGGTTACAATAGTATTCAAAGTATTGTTTACCTTTCTCAAAATAATTAATTAAAAAAATCTTTTTAGCATCCCAAAAAAACTGATGCCAAAACACTTTTGCTGATCGTGTGTTCTTCCCCTGCCTTGGAGTTGAACAGCCAACTTTAGTCCACTGTAATCGTTTCAGTTTCAATTTAGGTTCATGGTGGTAGATCCAAGTCTCATTTGTTTTCGATTCAGTTTTCGTTGAATTGATAACGAATGCGGCACCATTTTTTCAAACAGCTTTGTCATACATTATTATTTATGCAAAATATGGAGTTCATCTGAGTTGCCTTTAGTATCAGCTATTTTACACATAGTCGCATTTGGATTTTCACAAACAATAGCATGTACTTTTTTAATGATTTCTGGTGTCGATGCACTTTTTGGACGTCATCTTCAATACTTGTTTATCGTGGTCATACAAGTATTAAATTCAGCAATTCAGCTGTGACAGTAGAAAAAAAAACAGTAGACTTTCTGCGTTAATATCTAGTTCGATTACAAGTAATACTTTCAACTTTTTCGTACGTCTCTTTGCTGTGGCTAGCCATACGTTTTACTTCAATCACTTGAAAAATGTTTGTTCATATTGCAAAGTAGTATTTTTCTATAAATCACCCTTCAATTAGTAAATATGGATTTCGTTTCTTTCAGTATCTGAGAAAAACACAGAAAAGCTTTTGCTTTTAAAGAATGCTTATATTAATCTTTTGAAAAGCTGAAATTTATGGTTGAAAACCCTTATGCACAAATGATTATGCATATATATGCATGACCTAATGACCAAAAAGAACTTACTGCGATGGTATTCGTGTTGTTGTGTAGGGTGAGTGAGAGCGGTTGCTGTTATTGATATGTTGAAGCTGAAGCTTCTGTTGTTACTGGGAATGGTTGTACAGATGGGGTCGGATTGTTATTGTGGCGATGATTCGGTTCGATATCAATTCGGTTCAAGCTTGTTTCTTCTAAACAAGAATTAAACACAGCCGAACAAGAAAATGATTCTGTTTGCAATTCACTTCAAAAGTATTAATTTATTATTATTATTATTATTATTATTAATCGAATTAAACGAACATGAGGGTGCCATAGCTCAGTGCGTAGGCCTCCTAATCTGTAGGTCGTGGGATCAAGCCCCAGATGTAACACAATTTTAATTTCGAAATATTTTTTTCGAACGGTACCGATCTGTAGGTAAACAATTGACAATTCTTCCGGAGGTAAAAATCTGCCATGAAAAAGCTTCTGAAAGAGTTCTGTGACAAAGCTCAGGAAAAGTGATGTTACAAGGGTTCTGCAGTTCGGAGCTTGCTAATTTAAGTTACGACAGTACTGGAATTGAAGCTCGGCCAAGAGCCCTTCGGCGCCTATAAGTGCCACAAATTTATTATTTTAATTAAAAAAAAACAGCTAATATATTATACAATAAAACAACTCTTTCGAAACAAGAAAAAAAGAAGCCAAAAGTTACTGTGATTTCAATAGAATCCTAAACTATAATATTCCAGATCCACATAAAAACCCAATTTCAAAGTCAAAAGAATATTAAAAATTATACTCGTGCTCCAATTGCTTCATTAAAAATATAAAAAATGGGAACGAGAGATAGCGATTCAAAGAAAAATAAGATCCCAACATCATAATTGCCAACTCAAATAGGTCCGAATATCTTGCGCAGAACTTCTCTCATCCGTGGTGGAAATTTTCCAGGCTTCTCTGCCATATGTTAGGAGAGAGGGCTCGGCTACTCAATTACTTACTCAGCCCAAAGTAACACCTGTTAGCAAGAGTTATCCTTCACATGATCTGCAGGCTGACGTCATTACAGTTGTTGATGCTGGTTCCAAGATAGACGAAGTACTTCACCACCTCGAAAGTGTAATTTTCAACGTGACGTGTTGTGCAAGACGCTGCTACTGTATGTTTGTAGACACTAGGTACTTCGTTTTGCCCTCGTTCACTGTAAGACCAATTCGACGTGACTCAATCCAACTCAGAGAATGCTGTACTGACTGCTCCCGAGTTGATACCGATTTTATCAATATTGTTGAAGATAGTGCCATTATGTTATAAACCTGCAGCTCGTATAATTTTCTCCATAATAAGGTTGAAGAAGTCACACGATAACGAATCATCTTGTCCGAAAGCTCGTTCGGTATTAAACGGAGGGGGGATGTCCTTCCCAATGTCCTAAGCAATGTCATTCTGGAAAGTCGAATGAGCTTTGCAGGAATACCGAACTCAGACATTGTTGCGTAGAGGTAATCCCTTACCGGACTGTCGAAAGCAGCTTTATAATCAACAAATAGGTGGTGTGTGTCGATCTGTTTTTCTTGGGTTTTCTCCAGGATTTTGCGCAGTGTGAAAATTTGGTCTATGGTAGATTTACCAGGTCTGAAGCCACACTGATAAGGTCCAATCAGGTTATGGAGCATGGGCTTCAATCTTTCACACAATACGCTCGATAGGACCTTGTATGCGATACTCAGGAGACTAATTCCACGGTAGTTGGCGTAAATTGTGGGGTCTCCTTTTTTATGTACAGGACGGAGAACACTGAGCCTCCAATCAACAGGCATGCTTTCATCCGACCATATTCTGATTATGAGCTGGTGCATGCAAGCGAGCAGCTCATCGTCTTCGGTCTTAAACAACTCGGCAGGCAAGCCATCAGCACCTGCAGCTTTGTTGTTCTTCAGCCTTAAAATTGCCGTTTCAACCTCGTCATAGTCGGGTGGTGGAACATCAACACCATCATCTGTAATCGGGGTTATCGGGCAATCCTCTCCACTGGCGGAATTGTTCGTAGCATCGCTATTCAGTAACGCGGAGAAGTGTTCCCTCCATAGGCTCTGTACACTCTGGACATCTGTAACCAGATTCCCATTTCCATCACGACAAGATGAGGCTCCAGGACTTAAACCGCCACACAGGCGCTTGATCTTTTCGAAGAATTTTCGAGTCTCATTCTTGTCGGTACACATCTCTATCTCCTCACACTCTTGTCTTTCTTGTTCACTTTTCTTGCGCCTGAAAAGACGTCTCTCTGCACTCCTTTTCTCTCTGTACCGCTCCTTAACAGCTCGCGTTGCACCTGCACGCAGGGTTCTTCTGTAGGCAGCGTCTTTCTCTGCGGTAGCGTCTTTCTCTGCGGTAGCGTCGCGACGCTCCTGATCATACCACTCATTCCTCAGAGGTCGGTAGTAACCGATTACCTCCTCGGCAGCAGTGGTCATGGAGTGGGATATATGTGTCCACCGTGCGCATGTATCATCAAGTGGGGAAGTGTTCTGCATAAGCAGATCAGATAGTCGAGTGGAAAATGCATCTGCTGTCTCTGGTGATCGCAGCTTACTGACGTCGAGCTTTCTCTGTGTGGGGCTTCTCTTGTTATTTGCGACACATAAACGTATGCGCACCTTAGCTGCAACAAGGTAGTGATCCGAGTCGATGTTGGCACCACGGATCGATTTCACGTCCATCACACTGAAAGCATGCCTTCCGTCAATCACTTACTTAGCATATACTTTTTTAATGATTTCTGGTGTCGATGCACTTTTTGGACGTCATCTTCAATACTTGTTGATCGTGGTCATACAAGTATTAAATTCAGCAATTCAGCTGTGACAGTAAAAAAAAAAATAGTAGACTTTCTGCGTTAATTTCTAGTTTGATTTCAAGTAATACTTTCAACTTTTTCGTACGTCTGTGGCTAGCCATACGTTATACTTCAATCACTTGAAAAATGTTTGTTCATATTGCAAAGTAGTATTTTTCTATAAATCACCCTTCAATTATATAGAATTCGTTTATTAAACACTTTTAGTAAATATGGATTTCGTTTCTTTCAATATCTGAGAAAAACACAGAAAAGCTTTTGCTTTTAAAGAATGCTTATATTAATCTTTTGAAAAGTTGAAATATATGGTTAAAAACCCTTATACACAAATGATTATGCATATATGACATGACCTATTGACCAAAAAGAACTTACTGCGGTGGTATTCGTGTTGTTGTGAAGGGTGAGTGAGAGCGGTTGCTGTTATTGATATGTTGAAGCTGAAGCTTCTGTTGTTACTGGGAATGGTTGTACAGATGGGGTCGGATTGTTATTGTGGCGATGATTCGGTTCTATAGCAATTCGGTTCAAGCTTGTTTCTTCTAAACAAGAATTAAACACAGCCGAACAAGAAAATGATTCTGTTTGCAATTCACTTCAAAAGTATTAATTTATTATTATTATTATTATTATTATTATTATTATCAATCGTATTAAACGAACATGAGGGTGCCATAGCTCAGTGCGTAGGCCTCCTGATCTGTAGGTCGTGGGATCAATCCCCAGATGTAACACAACTTTAATTTCGAAATATTTTTTTCGAACGTTACCGATCTGTAGGTAAACAATTGACAATTCTTCCGGAGGTAAAAATCTGCCATGAAAAAGCTTCTGAAAGAGTTCTGTGACAAAGCTCAGGAAAAGTGATGTTACAAGGGTTCTGCAGTTCGGAGCTTGCTAATTTAAGTTACGACAGTACTGGAATTGAAGCTCGGCCAAGAGCCCTTCGGCGCCTATAAGTACCAGAAATTTATTATTTTAATTAAAAAAAAAAACAGCTAAAATATAATACAATAAAACAACTCTTTCGAAACAAGAAAAAAAAGGAGCCAAAAGTTACTGTGATTTCAATAGAATCTTAAACTATAATATTCCAGATCCACATAAAAACCCACTTTCAAAGTCAAAAGAATCTTAAAAATTATACTCGTGCTCCAATTCCTTCATTAAAAATATAAAAAATGGGAACGAGAGATAGCGATTCAAAGAAAAATAAGATCCCAACATCATAATTGCCAACTCAAATAGGTCCGAATATCTTGCGCAGAACTTCTCTCATCCGTGGTGGAAATTTTCCAGGCTTCTCTGCCATATGTTAGGAGAGAGGGCTCGGCTACTCAATTACTTACTCAGCCCAAAGTAACACCTGTTAGCAAGAGTTATCCTTCACATGATCTGCAGGCTGTGCAAGACGCTGCTACTGTATGTTTGTAGACACTAGGTACTTCGTTTTGCCCTCGTTCACTGTAAGACCAATTCGACGTGACTCTCAATCCAACTCAGAGAATGCTGTACTGACTGCTCCCGAGTTGATACCGATTTTATCAATATTGTTGAAGATAGTGCCATTATGTCATAAACCTGCAGCTCGTATAATTTTCTCCATAATAAGGTTGAAGAAGTCACACGATAACGAATCATATTGTCTGAAAGCGCGTTCGGTATTAAACGGAGGGGGGAAGTCCTTCCCAATTTTCGCTGCACAACTCAGACATTGTTGCGTAGAGGTAATCAACAAATAGGTGGTGTGTGTCGATCTGTTTTTCTTGGGTCTTCTCCAGGATTTGGCGCAGTGTGAAAATTTGATCGATGATGGATTTGTTCGGTCTGAAGCTGATAAGGTCCAATCAGGTTGCTGAGCATAGGCTTCAATCTTTCATACAATCCGCCTGATAAGACTTTGTATGCGATACTCAGGAGACTTATGCCACGGTAGTTGGCACAAATTCGGCCTCATTATGGCTGTTTTAATCTCTTCATGGTGGTGAAACGTCAACACCATCATCCGTAATTGGGGTGTTCGGGCAGGAGGAGCCACTGGCGGAATTGTTCGTAGCATCGCTATTCAGTAGAGAAGTTACTGAAAATTACTCCATAGACTCGTACACTCTGGACATTTGTAACCAGATTCCCATTTCCGTCACGGCAAGAAGGGGTTCCGGGATTTAAACCGCCATAAGGAGCTTGATCTTCTCGAAGAATTTTCGAGTCTCATTCCTGTCGCCGCACATCTCTATCTCCTCACACTTGTGTCTTGTTTTCTCTTGTCTTATTGCGCCGCACTCCTTTTCTCTCTGTACCGCTCCTTAACAGCTCGCGTAGCGCTTGCAAACAGGGTTTTTCTGTATGCGACGTCTTTCTCTACGGTAGCGTCGCGACACTCCTGATCATACCACTCGTTCCTCAGAGGCCGGTAGTAACCGATTACCTCCTCGGCAGCAGTGGTCATGGAGGGGGATATATGTGTCCACTGTGCGCATGTATCATTAAGTTGGGGAGTGTTCTGTATAAGCAGATCGGATAATCGAGTGGAAAATGCATCTGCTGTCTCTGGTGATCGCAGATTACTGCCATCAAGCTTTCTCTGTGTGGCACTTCGTTTATTATTTCTCATTCGCACCCTGGCTGCAACAAGATAGTGATCCGAGTCGATGTTGGCACCACGGATCGATTTCACGTCCATGACACTGGAAGCATGCCTTCCGTCAATTACCACGTGATCAATTTGGTTTCTCGTTTGCTAATGTGGAGACAAACATATAGCTTTTTGGATATCGAGACGCTGGAATCTGGTATTACTAATTACCATGTTTCTTGTTGCTGCGAAGTCGATCAGCCTCATTCCGTTATCGGCTGTGTTCTGGTGGAGGCTAAATGTTCCGACAGTAGGTACCCTCTTTACCCACCCTGGCATTGAAATCGCCAAGCACGATTTTGATATCGTGGCAGGGGCAGCGGTCGTAAGGTTCTTCGAGGCACTGAAAGAAGCTCTCCTTGGTCACATTGTTCTTCTAAGAAAGGACCTGTTAAAGAATTTTGCACTGATGCTGATTGTTGCCAGTTGTTCATTCAGAGGCGTGAACTGTGAGAGCAGGTGTCGGAGTCTCTTGCTGATCAAAAATCCACATCCTAGCTCGTGCCTCTCCGTATGGCATCTATAGTATAAGTCACAGGAAGCTCTTTTGCAGCAGCTTTATCTCGTCCATCGCATTTCCTGAATAAAATCGCGGTGATGTCAGCCTTGTACTTCTCGAGGACATCAACCAGGTGGATAGAGGCACTTTTCCTATAGGGGAATCGGACGTTCCAGGTGCATATACGTAAATAGCGGTCTCTTTTCGTTTGCGGGGGTTATCATCAAAAGCGGTAGTCCTTATCCTTAGGCACTGTTGCGTTCTTCACTGGGGGAGGGTTTTTATGTGGTGGGGCCCAAGCCCAACGAACAACCTAGAATTGAGGGAAATTTTCGTCACTCACTTCGGCCGCCGCTCAGCGGGTGCTGGAACGACGTTGCCCGGTGGTCGCCGCATGGAGGCTCCCTATTAAAATGAAGGTCGTCACAAGGTGGACCCCCATTTAGAATGAAGACGTCATCACATAGTAAGCAGGACAAACTACATGATGACGAGTGAGTTGACTTGAGATTAGTTGAACAAGGATTGCGCTAGCTTCGCCAGGTTGAAGCAGTTAGCCACGTTGCCTTGCGAAAACATCACCAGACTGCCACCATATCAAACAATATCTAGCACAAATCTGCTATTAAAGAGTGAATAATTTTGCCTTTGTAACGTTCTACAGTAGGTAGATATGTCTGATAAAAACTTTTTAAAATGCTCATAGGATTCACTTCAAAATCCAGCTCACACAACAACTGAAGCCAGCTGACCATTTACAACGTAGTAGATACGTCGAATGGGTGCTTGAACAACAGGCGGTGGACGGCGTTTTTTCGAACAAAATTTTCTTCAGCGACGAAGCACATTTCTCACTCGGTGGGTATGTTAACAAACAAAATTGTCGTATTTGGGTTTCTGAGAATCCTCAAGTAATTGAAGAGAGGCCACTACATCCACAAAAAGTCACTGCTTGGTGCGCTCTTTGGTCCGGAGGTGTGATTGGACCTTACTTCTTCGAAACCGAGGATGAAACGACTGTCACCGTCAATTCGGAGCGTTATGGTCATATGATAACCGACTTTTTTTGCCTGCTATTGAAGAATACGACTTAGAGAATATGTGGTTTCAACAAGACGGTGCCACATGCCACACAACTCGAGCGAATATGGCTTTATTGCAAGAGAAATTTTCTGGCCGCGTAATTTCTCGTCGTGGCGATATCAATTGGCCACCAAGATCAAGCGATTTGACACTGCTTGACTTTTTTTGTGGGGCTACGCGAAAGACCGTGTTTATGCAGATAAACCTTTAACTCTTTAGCACCTAAAAACCAACATTCGTCACGTTATGGCTGAGATACCGCCCAATATGTGTCAAAAAGTGGTCGAAATTACCTAAAAAGAATCGATGCTTGCAACAATTCGCGTGGTGATCATTTAAATGATGTAGTATTTCACACATAATGTCAACGTTCAAACTTTATAATAAAAAAGAAATATCATGATAAAAAATATTTTATATGTGTTTTATTTACATTTACTTTTGAAACCGCAAAATGGATAACCCTTTACTTGTGGCTATGATCCGGTTGTACAGCGATTCAGTTCAAGTTGAAGTTTACCCTGCACCTTTAACACCTTATTATGATGAGTGTCCTATACGTGTATATTTTTGTCCAGTTACTAATTCAATTTTGTTAAATAATCTCCGCAATATGTTTTTCCAAGCTTTGATTTTTATTTTGTCACCTTGAAACAAAAATTGAACACAGCTGAACAAGAAACCGATTCTATTTGCAATTCACTTCAAATGTAAAATATAATTACAATGATTGTATGAAACAACTCTCTCGAAACAAGAAAAAAGGATTCAAAAATTACTGATATCTCAAAATCTATCAATCTTAAATATTATACTCGTGAAAAATGCAATGAAATATAATAATGGCATCTTCGCAGAGCCTCCAATTTTTTTTTTTTTCTAACAAGCTTTTTTTATTGGATCTTTCTAAATTACTTAGAAACTAACAATAAGTATTCAAATCTTACAAACTAACTACGTTCCATCACAATCTGTTAAGTCGCGAGGTATAGCAATTTCACAGCATATTCAGTGTGCCTTTTCGTTTTAATCGACGATGCCCCGTGCCCAGCAACAATTGCCTAGCAAGAGGATTCGGATGACTGTGTAATTTTTGAATGTAGCCTCTGCAGGACAGTGCAACTTCCTCAGAAATTGTGGGTACATTTAAATCTCGATGGATGCCACCATAACTGATTAATTTTAAGCTTGATCTGAGTTTTCTTTGCCTCTATGTGATTTTTCCAGGTCAGTCTTCTGTCGAGGTGAATACCCAAGTACTTTGTTGAGGAACATTGTGGAATTGATTGGCCATTAATTTTAAGTGGGGGACATGTATCTGGCCTTATCGTGAAGGTTACATGTACGCTCTTTGATTCATTGACTTTTATACGCCATTTTGCTAGCCAGATTTCGAGAGAATCGATATGAGTCTGCAGGAGTTTAGTAGCTTCTATGGGGTTAGAGCGAGAGCACAATATTGCCGTATCATCAGCAAAGGTCGATATGAATGTATAGTTATTGTTGGGCATATCTGAAGTGTATAAGAGATACAGTAAGGGGCCCAAAACGCTTCCTTGAGGAACGCCAGCGTGAATATCCAATGGATTTGTTGTGTAATCCTTTTGATGTACGAGAAATTGTCTTTTCGTGAGGTAGCTACTAAGCAATGAGGAGACATTTGCAGGCAGTAATAGTTTGAGTTTGTAAATAAGGGCATCGTGCCAAACTTTATCGAAAGCTTGAGTGATATCAAGAAGGACAGCTGACCAATACTTTTTTTCTTCAAAAGTGTTCCTTATCAGAGTTACAATGTGGTGGACTTGTTTTATTGTGCCGTGCTGTTTTCTAAATCCAAACTGATGTTGGGGAATAAGTTAGTTGAGATTAATAAATGGAGTTATATTCATAACAAGTAGCTTTTCGAATACTTTAGAGAGTATAGACAGGAGGCTGATAGGTCTGTACGATGCAACTTTTGTAGGGTCTTTTCCTGGTTTTGCTATCATAATAATTTTTGAAGTTTTCCAGCATTTGGGATAGTGTTTAATACGAAGGATAGCATTGAAAATGTGCATGAGATGAATTACTGAAGCCGGAGGTAGCTCTTTTATCATTTTACCGGTAATTTTATCTGGACCAGGTGATTTTCTTGGGTTTAAATCTTTATAAATTGCTTTGAAAATGTCATTTTTTTTAATTTTGAGCATTATTGAGCAAGGTTGAGAAGTTAATTTTGGTAATGAGGACTGTGAAGAGGGTGGATTAGGTGTAAACACACTTTTTAGGTGGCTTGCAAAAGCCAAACCCTTCTCACAGTTGCTTCTAGCCCAATTACCGTCACTCAAACGGATGGGGGAATCAGTGAGAATTGGCCGATTTGAGTTTTTTGCTGATTTCCACAAAGAGTAGTCTGACGCTTCACCAGGTGTTAATTTCGCTATGTGCTCTTCTAACTCTTTGTTGTTTTTATTTTTTAAGGCTTGCTTTAACTTTCGAGTGCAGTGCTGTAGCTGTGTTTTCACAGTGTTCCAGTGGCATGTCTTGAGACGACTCATGGTCTGGATAGCAATATTTGGAGTAACATCGATTGATATTTCATCATTTCTTACATCATTGTTTGCATTGAGTTCATGAATTGGTTCATATTCTGGATTAATGTTTGAAGCAAATGTTCAAGGGTACTTGGCTGTTGGGTGGACAGTGAGTACTACTGCTCATTATTTACATTGCTTTGTTGGTGTGGGTTTTGTTTTAACACACTAGCGTATGAAGTGGTTTGATTCTTGTTTGGGATTGCAGAGAAGAATTGTGTTGCATCAATATTTTGTCTCTTACTTGAGTTGGCTATCTGAGTTTGCTCAACTGGTTTTAGAGGTCGATTGCTAGCGGAGAAATGTAGCTTTAGGGTTGTATATACGGGGCAACCTCTATAATTTGCGGTGTGATTACCTCCACAATTGTTGCATTTTTCATGCTAGCATCGCATATGCTAGACTTTGGGCATATGTTTGATTTATGGAGACCTCCACAAATCACACAAACAGCTGGCAGGGTACAATATATCTTAGTATGTCCATATTCTTGGCAGTTGCTGCACTAAGGAGGTCCAGTTCTCTTATGGGGTTCTTCGATTGTGATTTTGCGATGCAATAAATATCGAATTTTATATATGGGGTGTACTTCACCTTTTTTTAGGGGTTTTGTTTCAGGAAGAGCTGATTTGCTCCACCTATTTGCAAATTAAAACTCTTAAAAAAAGTTTGTCAACTTTATTGATTCGTGGTCGCAGTAGAAGTGAAGTTAACAGTTGTAGAATATTAAAGTTAGGCTATGCTTATGATTATATGTACATAAGAATGAGATAATTAAAGAAGTAGGTAAAAATTTAGTCAACTACAATGAGAGAGTTTACAGTTGCATGTATGATCACTAAAATCAGAGAGAATAAGAGAATTACAGTTTCGTTTATGATCTCGAGTTTAGTACATTCCAATATAAAATGATAGTTTATTATATGATCATGAAAGTTAGCTCTGCGAGTCCCGAAATAGAAATAGTGCTGCGAGTCCCGATATAAAATTAGTGCTGCTGCGAACATCCTCCCCACGTTGGAAGGTGTAGGCTTTCAACCGATTCATTCTCAATAGGAAGCACAGCAATTTTCCCCACAGCTCGCTTAACAAGTCCAATGGCATTTGATTTTTGCCACTTGACACGTTCTTGTAGAAGTGAGAGGTATGAGCTGCTCCACTTTTTCCAAAACACTTGCTGCATATGACAAATGCGCTGCCATCGGTTTAAACGACTGATATCGAGACTGGTGATGTCTGGTTCAACGAAAGATGTAAATGGCGCACCTATGAGGAAATGAGCAGGTGTCAGCACGTCCAAATCATCTAGATTCTCTGAAATTGGACAAATTGGGCTAGCATTAATTATCGCTCCGATTTGACACACAAGAGTGCGAAGCTCTTCAAATGTGAGAATTGAGAGGCCAACGATACGTAGAAAGTGGAATTTCGCTGACATAACCGCTGCCTCCCATAATCCACCAAAGTGTGGTGAACGAGGCGGAATGAATCTCCATGCGATGCCTTCTGAGATGCATTGATTGGTGATTTCAGTGTTATGAGAATTGCTTTAAAGCAATTGCCTTAAATCTTGCATCTCGTTTTTAGCTCCGACAAAGTTCGTTGCATTATCAGACCAAATGGTGTGTGGCTTGCCTCTTGTGCAAATAAAACGTTTTAGAGCTGCTAAAAATGATGATGTGGAAAGGTCTTGAACAAGTTCCAGATGACAAGCCTTCGTGCTGAAGCAAACGAAAATGCATATGTAGCATTTGATAGGTGGCCTAGTCCGAACTGCTGACTTATAGTAGAATGGCCCGCAATAGTCAATACCAGTGGTGAAAAAGGCTCTGTTTGCTTGTACTCTGTCGGATGGTAGGCTACCCATAATATGCTCGTAAATTTTTGGTTTCAAACGAAAACATCGAATGCATTTGTTTATAACACTGGCAACAGTCTTTCGACCACCAATTGGCCAATATTGCTGTCGAATCGACGCTAGTACGCTCTGTGGTCCTGCATGTAGATATTTACGATGAAAGTAGTCAATTATTGCGTTAGTGACTGGATGATGCTTTCGCAATAGAAGTGGATGTTTTGCTTCAAAGTCCAACAATGAGTTTTGCAATCGCCCTCCAACGCGAAGAAGCCCGAATGAGTCGACAAATGGATTTAATGAGCGTAGTTTGCTTGACGAGTTACGTTTCTTATCAAACCGTAGCGCTTTGAGCTCAGCTGCAAAATGAACTTGTTGAATGTGACGAATTAGTAGGTGTGTAACCCGTTTGATGTTCAGTGGAGTCAGCGGTTGGCTATCAATGTGAGTACTGCGCGGTTGGTAAAAATGGTAAACGTATGCAAAGATGCGCTGCAACTTGTGAAAGGAGTTGTGGTATTTGCAATCGAGCGCTATGTCGCGTAGTTGAGAAGTAATTAAAACCTTCCGTAGCCGTTCGGGTAAATCCGTTAAAAAATCGATTCTATTCGGCCAATCTGAGTGCTCCTTTGATAAAAATGGTGGACCATTGTTCCAAAGTTTAGAATTTAGTAGTTCATTCGTAGTGCATCCCCTCGAAAGGATGTCGGCCGGGTTCAAAGAAGTAGGCACATGATGCCAAGTCATACCTTGAGTTAGCGTTTGAATCTGGCTCACTCTATTTGATACAAAAATGTTGAAATTTGATGGTTGTTCGCGAAGCCAAGATAGAGTGACCATTGAGTCTGACCAGCAGTGAACGGTGTGAGGATGTGGAAAATCTTGCGATATGGATGCTACCAATTCCGCAAGCAATAACGCTGCAGACAATTCCAATTTAGGTATGGTTAAACTCTTCAGAGGCGAGACTCTCGACTTTGCACAAAGTAAGCATGATTTTAAGAAACCATCACACTTCGAACGAATGTAGACGCAAGCTCCAAAAGCTGCCAAACTTGCGTCGCAAAAGGCATGAATCTCCCAACTGGAATGAGGTGTCAATACAAAACGAGGAAATTTAAAACTGCTCACTAGACCACACTGAGCACAAATGTCAGTTCAGCTAGCTAGCAACGACTGAGGCAAACCTTCGTCCCATTGCAGTTTTTCTTTCCAAAGGGTTTGTAGGAGAATTTTTGCTTTCGTAATAACTGGCGAAACAAGTCCAAACAAGTGGATCATAAAATTTAGCGATATGTGAAAGTATCGTACGCTTTGTTGCGCGTGCGTTATGTGCGATAGGCGAAAAAGAGAATAAGAAATTATCTGTGTTAGGGTCCCAGACGAGGCCAAGAGTCTTCGTTACATAAGTTCCATCATGGAATTTGAGCATACTCTCACGTTCTGAGTCAACAATGCCTTGAAGGGCACTAGCCTCGTTTGAGCACCACTTACGAATGTTGAATCCTCCACGCTGAAGTAAACCTTTAACCTGACGTCTGATCTCAACCACATCCTCTATAGTATCTCCGCCTGAAATGAGATCTTCAACATCAAAATCTCTTCTCACGATTTTTGCGCCTATTGGAAATGAATCTTCTTCATCGTACGAAAGTTGATGCATAGCACGAACTGCCAGAAAGGCGGCAGATTTCGTACCTTATGTTGCAGTGTCCAACTTGTATACCTTTATCTCATCGAGTGGATGCTCACGCCATAATATACATTGAAGATATTCGTCTGGAGATGTCACACGTACACATCGGTACATTTTACATATGTCTCCGCAAAGAGCGAATTTACGAAAGCGAAATTGTAAAAGAGTTTTGAACAATTTTGGGCCCGCTAACAAAACGTCATTTAGCGAGTAGCCCGTTGTTGTTTTTGCGGAGCCATCGAATACGACGCCGAGCTTAGTCGTTGTGCTGTCAAGCTTTTGCACGCAGTGATGTGGTAGAAAATAAGTTGTTGTTGTGGCTTGTGGTTTTGCCAGTGACATATGGTGCAGCGATGCATACTCATTCATAAAGGAAATATATTGATTTTTCAAATCATGATTATTTTCCAATTTTCGCTCTAAGTTTTTAAATCTTCGAAGAGCATGATTACGTGAGTCGCCAAGAGCGCTCAAGTTTCTTTTTGCAGGCAAACGTACCGAATACTCACCCGATGCTAAACGAGTGAAATTTTCTTTGAAATGCTGCTCACACCAATCGTCTTCTTCAGAAGATGGAGGAGCAGAGTCGAAACAGTTCTCTATTTCCCAAAATCTTTTAACAATATCGTTCATGAATTGTTGTTTTGTTGTTGTTCAGATACGTTTTTAGTGCAAGCTGCGAGTGACGATGATTGTTTGGTGGTGTATGAAACACCTCCAGACACAACCCAATCCAGTCGAGTTTTTTGTAATATTGGCAAATTACTAGCAATGCGAATTTGGCCAACACACATCAAATCAAAAAATAAACCTGCGCTAATAAGCAAGTCAATGCGCTGTGGTTTGAGGAATAGTGGATCTGCGAGTGTAATATTTGATGGTATCTTCCATTCAGAAGTAAGGTTGAAGTTAGGTTGATAATCTGTTATGCTGACCACAGCAGCGAACGAAGTGTTGTAGCTTTTATCTTGCGATTGTGCGAAAACGTCAATCTCCTTGTCGGCAACGAAGTTGGATTCGCCAATACCGGAGATCACAATTGTTGATTTTTTGAATGGAAGTTGCAACAGATTTGACAAGCGAGTAGTTACGAAATTTATTTGATATGCTGACTCGAGAATAGCGCGGCATGGAACGAAGATGCCTGAATCATTGCTGTAGCCAGCAATACATTACTACTGCCGATAGATTTCGAAGCTTGAGAGATTGAACTTGAAGTTAACGATGAAATGAGTGTTTGTTGTGACGAGGTTGTAGCTTCAATTTCTTGTGGATTTGAAGACGATGAAATTGGGTTCATGTGAAGAAGAGAATTGTGTTTGGCTGAGCAATGACGACAATGCCCAGACTTACATCGTTGTAGGCTATGGCCTTTGCGTAGACAATTTAAACAAAGTTGAAGCCGCTTAGCTTCCTTGTAGCGCAAATTCGGCGATAAATTTATGAATTTTATACAATTATTTATATAATGGTCTTTCGAATCGCAAAATACGCAAAAGCTAGAGGATCTTGAAGATGCTACCAAAACGTTTCTAATGCCTTTATTGGTATTCGAATTTTTGCCCACCTGGTAGCTAGGTGTTTGCGTTACCTTGGCACTTTCCAAATTTTCCATCATGCGGCACCGCTTCGCCAAAAACGAGGTCGATGAATTCAAAGTAGGCAATGTCTGTATCGGCAAGTCCTCTTCCCATTTCTCCTGTCTTCTGATCGAATTTTTTGGTGGCAAGATGTATTAGTAACCCATCTAAAATTTGTTCAGGTGTTGCCAAGGTGTAAAGTGCACGAAGATGTGAATTGAATTTGTCGCTCAATTCTCGCAAGCCACTAGCAGAACTTCTATCAACAGTTTTAAGGCCGAAAATCGCATTAACGTGTGCCTGAAAAACAAGTAATTTATTATCAAATCGATTCTTTAGTAAAGCCACGGCTTTATCATAATTCTCATCAACTGGCTCAAGTGAGCAAATGATTTCTAATGCGGCTCCTTGCAAACTAGCGCGCAGATGTTGAAGTTTTTCCACTTTGCTCAATTCTAAGTCATGGCGAAGAAATTAGGCCAATCGATGTATGCTCCACTGAATTTCGGTATTTTCAACTCGGGAAGTCGAGATTTTCGTAACGATGAAAATAATGTGGACGGTGATTCATCCAATGCGAAATGCCTGGCGGTGGATGAGTGCCTTACATTTGTCCTTCGATGTAAATTGAGCTCGCGTGACAGCTTTGCCTTGACTTCTAGGTACATGTAGAAAAATTCTGCTCTGTCTGTTCCATCCAGTTCGCGTGGATCAGCTTCTTCGAGAATCGACTGCACGCGGTCAAAGCTATCGTGCATACTCTCAACGTACTCCACGTGGACAGAAAGTTCGGCTTCATCGAGCTCACCAAGACGCTGCACCGACAAAGTTTTATTTAGTGCCATTAGTTGATGTTTAATCGATGCACTTTTCCTTTTGTTAAATGAAATTGAAACTGAGCTGTTAATCGTTACATCTGCTGATGTGACGTCATTGCCTTTTTTCGATTTATTGCCTTTTGGCATGTTGGCTTTGCAAATAAATATGTGCCGCACGATATGTATGAAAATAGGAGTAGCGGTATTATCACCAGTTACCTTCGTTATGTGCTTATATATTGCCGCAACAAAATTGATTTATTTCAACTTCTATTAACTTTGAATTTGCGAAAAATGAAACGAAAATGTGGTTTAGTTAAAACTCAAATAGTTATAACGCGAAGTGACTTCTAACCCGATCACGTCGGGGTCACCAAATGTTTCGAGGAAGAGCTGATTTGCTCCACCTATTTGCAAATTAAAACTCTTAAAGAAAGTTTGTCAACTTTATTGATTCGTGGTCGCAGTAGAAGTGAAGTTAACAGTTGTAGAATATTAAAGTTAGGCTATGCTTATGATTATATGTACATAAGAATGAGATAATTAAAGAAATAGGTAAAAATTTAGTCAACTGCAATGAGAGAGTTTACAGTTGCATGTATGATCACTAAAATCAGAGAGAATAAGAGAATTACAGTTTCGTTTATGATCTCGAGATTTAGTACATTCCAATATAAAATGATAGTTTATTATATGATCATGAAAGTTAGCTCTGCGAGTCCCGAAATAGAAATAGTGCTGCGAGTCCCGATATAAAATTAGTGCTGCTGCGAACACTTTCGTTTCCTCAATTTGGACTTTGTGAATAGGAACAACATGGAAATTCTTTGGTCCTATATGACTTGTAATTCTGTAGATCAACTTATCTGAGTTGCGTTCTCTTAAGAAAATGGGTGGGGGTTTGAAATTTTTCTTGGAGATAATATTTTCGTCACTTTCATCACCTGAAAGCAGAGCGTATCTATTTTCCGAACTAATAGGGGCAGTTTTCTGCTTTTGAATTTTTGTTGAATTCATTTGTTTTGAATTTTGTGGACTTCTTTTTCGCTTTACTACAGTAATGTAGCGATCAATTCCAGTTTGAACAGCAACTGGTTCTTTATTAGTCATCGCACTAGTTGCTTTAACTACTGGGTCATGCACTTCAGTAGAAAGGCCGTTATTTGTTTGCTTTGATGTTGTAGCTGTTTGTTTGCCTGTATTATTGCATTAACAGCAGTAATGACGTCAGCTTGGAGATCATGCGTAGGATAACTCTTGCTAACAGGTGTTACTTTGGGCTGAGTAAGCAATTGAGAAGTCGAGCCCTCTCTCGAAGAACGAAAACTACACTCTACAAGTCTCTAATCATGCCTGTCCTAACATATGGCGCTGAATCCTGGACAATTTCCACCTCGGATGACCGAATGCTTGGAGTTTTCGAGAGAAAAGTCCTACGCAAGATCTTTGGACCTATTTGCGTTGGTGGCGAGTACCGAATAAGGTACAACCATGAGCTGTACGAGCTGTATGCCGATATTGACATAGTAAAGCGCATCAAAATCCAGCGGCTGCGCTGGCTAGGTCATGTCGAGCGAATGGAAGAATGCGCTCCAGCTAAGAAGGTGTTATATTCGGAACCCGCTGGAGGACGACGCAAAAGAGGAAGACCAAACCTCCGGTGGAAAGACCAAGTACTGGAGAACCTGACGGCGCTTGGAATTTCTAACTGGCGCCAGCTAGCGAAGAACAGAGATGGCTGGGAAGCATGTTATTTTCGGCCTAAATCGATATTCGGTTGTTATGTCCACATAAGTAAGTAAGTAAATAAGTATTTATTGTTGTTGCAAATTTCGATGTAGTGTTAGAGTGAGGAATATGTGCAGGCAAAAGATTTGCACTGTTACTTTCATTTGTGCAGTGTCTATCAACTGATTTTTTTGATAATGCACTTATCGGGGGGGGTTTGCGCGGGTGATTGCAAATTATTGATTATACACACATTAACAGGCGATTGCCGTTGCCGGAGAGGAGAGCGCTGAACACTCATATTACAAACAAAATGTTTGCAAACGATATTAATTTTTTTTTTCTTTGATTATATTCTTCTTTTTGCTTATTTGTATAAGCAATAAAAAACCACAGAAATAATTCCTTGAGTTTAGTTAGCGTCTTTTCGCAATATATTTAATTTTTTTTTACCGAAATCAATCACTTTTCCGACTCTATCAAAGGAGAGATGCAAAACACGTCCACTCTTATTGGTAACTTTCACAGAGCCGCCAATTGCTTCGTTAAAAATAAAAAAGATGAGAACGAGAGAGAGTGAAATTCAAAGAAACTAAAATAAGATTCCAACATCGTAATTGCCAGCAGGTCAACATCGATGTGATACGCATACACCACGATGCTTGATATCGCGTTGCTTTTATCGAAGGCGGCATATCTCAAAACGATGTTGCTGGTGTGAACATATGCAATATATATTTAACTATATGTAAAATTTTCATTATATATATAGTTATAACCAAAACTTTAGGTGTTTTGAATGTACATCAAACAAGAATATATGACCAAAGAAAACGCTAGGTGGTCAAAACCTATTGGTATGAAATGTACCAAAGCTTTCTTTCCGCATTACTCGTTGAAAAACTCAAAATATCTTTTGAGTTTGAGTAAAGCAGAACTAAAACTTATGACAGGTATAATCAGTGGACACTGTCTACTAAACAAACATAAAACCCGTCAGAAATTGGCAGACAGCGAAATATACAGATTCTGTATGGAATATATATATATATATATATATATATATATATATATATATATATATATATATCGACACGAGATTGTATACAATTAATGCCTTGCTCACAGGTAAGGGCTAGACAATTACTGTCTATGGTACTGCGTCCGACCATATTATTGGAAGAAATTATATCTTCCTATTTTCTTAAAGAACATTTTGATTCTTGTGAGTTCAAGTTCAGATAGATTAGTAGTCTGTAGTAGTTTCTTTCCGAGTGTTTGTTTTCTCACCCGGATAAGGGCTGGGCATTCTGTGATTAGGTATATGGATGTCTCATTATCTTCCAAAAAATATTATCTCCAAGAAAAATTTCAAACCCCCACCCATTTTCTTAAGAGAACGCAACTCAGATAAGTTTGTCTCCAGAATTACAAGTCATATAGGACCAAAGAATTTCCATGTTGTTCCTATTCGCAAAGTCCAAATTGAGGAAATGAAAGTGCAAATCTACAGAGAAACTCATTATCGCAAAGTAATTGCGGAATTTGATGCTGGAAAAAAAAATTACTACTCATATCAGCTTAAAAGTAGTAAGGGCTTAATCGTTGTACTCAAAGGCGTCGAACCCAACGTTGATATTAACGAAATCAAACTTGCCCTTCAGGAAGAAGGGTTTCAAGCCAAAACAGTATTCAACATTCTCAACAAGAGCAATATACCTCAACCGTTATATCGTATTGAGCTTCAGCCTGAAACAAAACCCCTAAAAAAAGGTGAAGTACACCCCATATATAAAATTCTATATTTATTGCATCGCAAAATCACAATCGAAGAATATTATGGTCGGACGCAGTACCATAGGCAGTAATTGTCTAGCCCTTACCTGTGAGCAAGGCATTAACTGTATACCATCTCGTGTCGATATATATATATCGACATATATATCGATATATATATCGATATATATATATATATATATATATATATATATATATATATATATATATATATATATATATATATATATATATATATATATATATATATATATATATATACAATATATAAGTTAACACGATATGATACAACAACATAAAGTCATTGCCTACATTACAACAACAAACACATAGGCACATTTCAATAACGACACAATATCTTACAGCAACGTAAAGTCATAACTGACCATCAACCGTTAACATTTGCCCTAAGCAATAGAAATAATAACGCTAAATTAAAGAGATGGAAGGCTCGTATAGAAGAATTCAATTACCATCTCACTTATAAACCCGGAAAAACTAATCAAGTAGCCGATGCTTTTTCACGACTGCACGTAGAAATTAACGTATTAGATTCCTCAAATGACAACTCACAACATAGTGCTGAAGAAGACAGTTCAGACCTCATCCCACATTGCAAAGTCCCTTTGAATGTATTCAAGAACCAAATTGTTTTCTCTGAAGGCAAAGAGTCAGATATTTATGAAGAACCACACCCTAAATATCATAGACATCTTTTTAGAAGCAGCGAGTTTAATAGAGAAAATTTAACTTATTTACTAAAAATCTCTCTCAACCCAAATGTAGTAAATAGAATCAAAATTCCATAAAAATATATTGCTCTATTATAAGAAATTTACAAGAGTAGTTTTTCTAAAATTCGAATAAAAATTACACAAAGACTCGTTACCGATATTGCAAATAAGGAAAATAAATTCGAAATTATACAGGCCGAGCATAAGAGAGCTCACAGAAACAGCCACGAAAACAAGGAACAAATACTCGAAAAATACTACTTTCCTCAAATGACACGATTAATCAAAGAATACACAAAATTATGTAAAAATCCCCCGAAGCCCGAAGTACAGGCCACCCCTATAACATTATACCCAACAGAAATTCTGCATATTGACATCATCGAGATTTCTGGTGAAAAGTTCATAACCTGCATTGACAAATTTTCCAAATTTACAAAGTTCTTTCGCATCAAAAATAAATCTGTTCTCCCCATAAGGGATAAACTAACTAAGCTTCTGCACTATTTTTCTGTACCACGAATGATGGTTATGGACAATGAAGCTAGTTTTATCAGTTCAATATCATTAAATTATTTGGAAGGACTGGGAATTGAAATATATTTAGCTCCGCCACAAAAAAGTGAAGTTAATTGCGCTGTAGAAAGGGTC
The DNA here is from genome assembly GCA_963854835.1 of Megamerina dolium. Classification (NCBI taxonomy): domain Eukaryota; kingdom Metazoa; phylum Arthropoda; class Insecta; order Diptera; family Megamerinidae; genus Megamerina; species Megamerina dolium. The sequence goes on from OY978530.1 coordinate 32,205,750, forward strand.
AATTTCACAATTATTGAAATCGTCAGATGTCTTAGAGCGAATTTAAAGATTTTAGCACAAAAGAAATTATCAACATTGCTATCGACATATACAATAATACAATACATTCAGTTACGAAACGGAAACCAGTCGACATATTTTTCGGAAGAGCACAAAGAGTAAATTATCAAGACTTAGCAGATTTTAAAGAAATAGTTAATATGGACCTCAGGAATGAAATTTCTGGAAATCCAAAAAAATATGTTAAAATGGCACAATAAGAAGAGATGTAAAGCAAAATCATATAGCCCAGGAGATGCTATATACAGACAATAGGAAAATTCATAAATCCCATTTGAAAAATTAACCACCCTTCCTTATCCCTCTTTTCTTCCTATTTCTATTCTCTCCCTCACCCTTTAGATTTACGCCATGTTTGACGAGCGCAACAGTAAATACTTACGAATATAATAACCCACTGGTGACAATCAAACAAGGACTTGGAAAAATTAACAATGGGCAATATAAAATCATACACACTATTGATTTAAGCGAGTATGAACAAGTAGTAGATAACGCCAAAACAATTGTCCGCTACGAAACAAGCAGAACAGGAGCCTTAGTTCCTCAATTGGAGCATCAGCTCATAAAAATCGATGATTTACTGAATCAACTCCGAGTAAAAAACTCGACTAAGAGCAAAAGATCTATAAATTGGATTGGTTCAGCCTGGAAATGCCTAGCTGGAAATCCAGACGCTACTGATTGGGACACTATTTTAACCAAAACCAACGACTTGACCGAAAACCGTTAACAAACATCTCATAAAAGTTACTAACGAAATATTGGATGGATACAATAGAATCATAGACGAAGTCAATACAAACAATACGATTATATATGAACAAACATTATTTGACAAGTTAGGGTTAATAAAGGAGGAAATTTCCCAAATAGTTATAGCAGCGCAGCTTGCAAAAAAAGGAATTGTTCATGCACAGCTCTTAAATAAAGCAAATTTTCCAATATCTTCACCACCTCCATTTATCTAATGTCCATTTAACTAATGCTGGAACACATCTCACTTAGAAACATAGTGTCAATGAACTCTAGTTCAATAGCAATTATTGCCGAATTAATATTATGCTTAGCTTTATATATACTTAGATCAACAAACCGTAGTAAGCGCCTCAATATTTCACCAATAATAGACCTATCTCCAATCTCATTAAATTACCTTTAAACATTAATTTTTTATCAGCGAGACGCTGATGCTTACGAAGGAGGGAGTTAACACGATATGATACAACAACATAAAGTCATTGCCCACATTACAACAACAAACACACTGAACACAATTCTGCATAGGAAGCATTTCAATAACAACACAATATCTTACAACAACGTAAAGTCATTGCACACAACACAACAATAAACACATTCACACTTCACTTACGAAATTCTGTATGTAAAGCATTTTTTTATATAATTCAGTACTACTAATTGTATTTCTTAGAATTAAGCAAATACTGTTTAATAATTTTGTATTTCTTAGAATTAAGTAAATACTGTTCAATAATTTTGTATCTTACCACCTAAGCAACAATATGTAATAAATAGTAAAACAGTTCAATAAAGAAGTCAGTTTAGCTATACCAGTGCTCCAGCATAGTTGTTGATTTATTTTATTTAAAACTCCGGCAAGGCACGCAGTTAACTTATATATATATGGTATATATATATATATATATATATATATATATATATATATATATATATATATATATATATATATATATATATATATATATATATATATATATCCATATATATATATATATATATATATATATATATATATATATCCATATATATATATATATATATATATATATATATATATATCGCATATCTCCCATCACATTCTTAAGGGGATCGTGACATTTTTTACCGCGTCGTTCCTTTTGTTCACATATGTGTGATTTTACATCTCTCATGTTAAACAGCGCAAAGTAACACTACTTTTTGGCCAACGTCACACACATAGTGCAGTAGTTAGACCGAAGCTCTCCATTGGGAAAGGACCCGGTTCAAATCCAGAAGAGAACAAACGTTTTTTTAAATATATGTTATCTATATACATTTACTTCTATTTATTAAAAAAAAATTAATTACATAAAATTTTATTGAAAACAATATAAATTTTTACATTAAAAAAAAGTTATTAAAGTACTAGCAAAATACACTTACTTTGCTGAGCTTTGTAACAGGGTTTTTTGTTTACTATTTTTACCCTAATTATTGTCAAATTGCTTACCGAAAGGTGGGGTACCATTTGAAAGAAAAGTTCTTTATATATTAAAATTTTGCTTCCACATTCGGGGATTGAACTCACAACCTACAGATCAAAACGTCAACGATCTAGCCACAGAGCTACGGAAACATATACAAATGCCTTGCTATTTTTACATACGTCGTTAGCGATTAATATTGACAACCTCAAAATCAGTTTTGTTCTTTTGTTCATTTTGCTTTTCTCAAAATTTCACTATCCACATGCGTGCAATGTGTTAGAGAGTAACAGTATTAAAAGAAATTAAAAAATTGCTTGATGTTGTTTCATTCTGAGATATTTTCATAGCGTATTCTCACATGTACTGTTTATGTAATAATGACAATTAAAACATTTTGCAAATGTATTGTAGTTTCGGTCATTCGAGTTTTGCAGGGTTAAATACTTATGTGGCCATTACAACCGAAAATCGATTTAGGCCGAATTTAGCTGCGCACTTTTAAAATTCCTGTCTTTCATCAAACGGCGAATAGCAGATTTATTAGGTATGTCTGTGATAAGATGATTTTATTAAATTTTTTAGCCTTGAACAGATTTGAACACAGCCTTCTTTTTTTTCATGCCGCTTACTCGTAAAAAAATTCGACGTAACTCGCTAAATGCATTTTCTTCCATATTCAAAATGTTTACAAAGTTTTTGACGGGTTCCAGCTTTATATGCAGCTTCGGTAGCAAAACGTTCGGACTGGTACGAGTGGAGTCTCAACAATGATATTATGTTGCAAAGGAAATTCTTGTCGTAGCGGTTAGTAACGTTCAGTGTATTGATCGCCGGTGAAACGAATAGCCCATAAGCACATATTCTTTGTGTATCCGATTTGCATCCGCTTTAAAAAAGCTATCACTTTGAGGTTAATTGTTGTTCAAGTGTTCAAGTGAGTTGTCGTATTTCTGAGAGGTTTGTATTTACGAAATAATTTGTATAGTAACTAAAAGTGTATATGTTGTTTAAACAAAGCAACAGAAACATATAACATAAACCATACATTCGTTTAATAGTGCATTGCTACAAATGTAGCACCATAAGCTAAAATATACTGTGTAATTAATAAAAGTATGAATAGCATTCCTAACATGCATACACAAACAAATTATGCAGTTATTCTCTCAGAAAAATCGCAAATCTCATGTACCATGGAACGAGTTCCATGTCGTTCTCACAACTTGGAAACAAACACTACATCTCAAATAAACGGTAATGTTGCGGACACAATGCTTCATTAACATTATTCATCTCATTTGCCTGATATTTACGACACTGAACAGAAGCAGCAAAATCAACAACCGCAGTACCAACAACAGCAGCATCCGAACAAACAACCACAGCAGCAAAAGCCACAATTATCACTTGAATCTTTAGCAACTTCTTTCAAAACTTCAACATCTTTATCATCGCCCCCATCCATATCATCCCAGCCAAAGGGCCCTTCGGGGCTTTAAGTGCCACATACTTATTTTTTATTTATTTTTGTATACCGAACCCACAAAATAAGACATGCAGCAAATAGCTAAACTAACAAAATTTATTGATAAAGATACTCCCAACATAAAGCAAAATCGCTTTAAAGTAAAATCAAAAATTTAAGACTCTAATGATACAAATGACAATGTATCTAATAATACCAAATTGTATAAGCAGCCGCCCATTTATCTTCGATAAGTAACTCATCGGGAGCAATAGTTTTCATGTACTATAGAATCGAAAATTGAATTATCGTTTATTAATAACGAGTTTTGATCGTAGTAAGAAAACTACTACACCTACTAACTGAAGAGTAGCAAGGGCCTTGTAGTTATAATCAAAGGCATTGAACCGGGTATTAGAAGAATCTAAATATAAAGCTAAATATATGTACAATATAAAAAGTAACTATAACGTATCACAACCACTGCCCCGTATTGAGTTGGAACCGGATGATAAAAAAAATTAAACGCATCCAATTTATGATTTGCGGTATTTGCTGCATCTTAGGATCACTGTTTCAAGCGTAAAGGGCCGGTACAGTGTATCGTATTAACTGCCAAGGTCACACAAAATCATATTGGATACTAATTACAGTATGTGTCGTTTGTGGAAATTTACACGATTTATCGCAACGTAAGTCGTAGATGCTAAAAAATGTAGTAATTGTGGCGACCAGTATATATTAATCTAACAAATAAATTTAACCCACGCTAACAAGTTACTAAATGAACAAAACTATCTCTGTTCAAGATAAGCATAATCTGCAATTGGTGCCAATCCAGCAGTGTCTTAAGCCAACATACTTAAATCCAAGCCAACAGGCAACAGCAGCAATATGGCAACACAATCGTTGAAGCCAAAGATAATGAGCTTAACGCAATGCATAACTCATTTCATGACAACAATGCAAGTAATGATCCAAGATGTAATAAAAACTCAGAAACAAATGATGCAAATGTTCATGTCCCAAAAATGTACTACACTGCCACTGGAACGCCGACGGTATTCACCAACACAAGTAGGAGGTTGAACACTTTTTATATTCGTATAGTATTGACGTACTACTCCAAAGTGTGTTTCTGATCTCACCACTAGGAATAAATTCCACATCGATGGCTATATATCTTATACAACAAACCACCCAGATGGTAAAGCTCTCAGAGGCACAGCAATACTTATTAAAAAGCGTCTAAAACATTACGCTATTCAAGGACATGAAAAAAACTATATACAAGCTAGCTCAATAAACTTAGAAACAAAGGACATAAAGAAGTATAACCCTGTGCGCGGTGTATTGTTGGATTTGATTGATTTGGGTATAACCAAAAACATAGACTGGAATATAATATCTTCTGAGCAGTTCTTAAAGCTTTCCTCAGACCACTCATCAGTAATAAAAAATGTTTTCAATGTAGCGCAGTTTTCATAAAAAAATGGTTACTTAACAACAATAAAAATAAATTGGGTGACTAATAGACAATACATGAGTAGCTACATAAACATACGTCCATGTTTAAAAAGTGACGAAGACATTGAAGTGAATCCTATGAGCATTTTAAAAAGTTTTTATCAGACATATCTACCTACTGTAGAACGTTACAAAGGCAAAATTATTCACTCTTTAATAGCAGATTTGTGCTAGATATTGTTTGATATGGTGGCAGTCTGGTGATGTTTTCGCAAGGCAACGTGGCTAACTGCTTCAACCTGGCGAAGCTAGCGCAATCCTTGTTCAACTAATCTCAAGTCAACTCACTCGTCATCATGTAGTTTGTCCTGCTTACTATGTGATGACGTCTTCATTCTAAATGGGGGTCCTCCTTGTGACGACCTTCATTTTAATATGGAGCCTCCATGCGGCGACCACCGGGCAACGTCGTTCCAGCACCCGCTGAGCGGCGGCCGAAGTGAGTGACGAAAATTTCCCTCAATTCTAGGTTGTTCGTTGGGCTTGGGCCCCACCACATAAAAACCCTCCCCCAGTGAAGAACGCAACAGTGCCTAAGGATAAGGACTACCGCTTTTGATGATAACCCCCGCAAACGAAAAGAGACCGCTATTTACGTATATGCACCTGGAACGTCCGATTCCCCTATAGGAAAAGTGCCTCTATCCACCTGGTTGATGTCCTCGAGAAGTACAAGGCTGACATCACCGCGATTTTATTCAGGAAATGCGATGGACGAGATAAAGCTGCTGCAAAAGAGCTTCCTGTGACTTATACTATAGATGCCATACGGAGAGGCACGAGCTAGGATGTGGATTTTTGATCAGCAAGAGACTCCGACACCTGCTCTCACAGGTCCTTTCTTAGAAGAACAATGTGACCAAGGAGAGCTTCTTTCAGTGCCTCGAAGAACCTTACGATAGCTGCCCCCGCCACGATATCAAAATCGTGCTTGGCGATTTCAATGCCAGGGTGGGTAAAGAGGGTACCTACTGTCGGAACATTTAGCCTCCACCAGAACACAGCCGATAACGGAATGAGGCTGATCGACTTCGCAGCAACAAGAAACATGGTAATTAGTAATACCAGATTCCAGCGTCTCGATATCCAAAAAGCTACATGTTTGTCTCCACATTAGCAAACGAGAAACCAAATTGATCACGTGGTAATTGACGGAAGGCATGCTTCCAGTGTCATGGACGTGAAATCGATCCGTGGTGCCAACATCGACTCGGATCACTATCTTGTTGCAGCCAGGGTGCGTACATGCTTATGTGTGAGAAATAATAAACGAAGTGCCACACAGAGAAAGCTTGATGGCAGTAATCTGTGATCACCAGAGACAGCAGATGCATTTTCCACTCGATTATCCGATCTGCTTATACAGAACACTCCCCAACTTAATGATACATGCGCACAGTGGACACATATATCCCCCTCCATGACCACTGCTGCCGAGGAGGTAATCGGTTACTACCGGCCTCTGAGGAACGAGTGGTATGATCAGGAGTGTCGCGACGCTACCGTAGAGAAAGACGTCGCATACAGAAAAACCCTGCTTGCAAGCGCTACGCGAGCTGTTAAGGAGCGGTACAGAGAGAAAAGGAGTGCGGCGTAAGAAAAGAAGAGAGAACAAGACACAAGTGTGAGGAGATAGAGATGTGCGGCGACAGGAATGAGACTCAAAAATTCTTCGAGAAGATCAAGCTCCTTATGGCGGTTTAAATCCCGGAACCCCTTCTTGCCGTGACGGAAATGGGAATCTGGTTACAAATGTCCAGAGTGTACGAGTCTATGGAGTAATTTTCAGTAACTTCTCTAAGTTACTGAATAGCGATGCTACGAACAATTCCGCCAGTGGCTCCTCCTGCAGGAACACCCCAATTACGGATGATGGTGTTGACGTTTCACCACCATAACGAGATTAAAACAGCCATAATGAGGCTGAATTTGTGCAAACTACCGTGGCATAAGTCTCCTGAGTATCGCATACAAAGTCTTATCGTGCGGATTGTATGATAGATTGAAGCCTATGCTCAGCAACCTGATTGGACCTTATCAGCTTCAGACCGAACAAATCCAACATCGATCAAATTTTCACACTGCGTCAAATCCTGGAGAAGACCCAAGAAAAACAGATCGACACACACCACCTATTTGTTGATTACCTCTACGCAACAATGTCTGAGTTGTGCAGCGAAAATTGGGAAGGACCTCCCCCCTCCGTTTAATACCGAACGAGCTTTCAGACAATATGATTATGGAGAAAATTATACGAGCTGCAGGTTTATGACATAATGGCACTATCTTCAACAATATTGATAAAATCGGTATCAACTCGGGAGCAGTCAGTACAGCATTCTCTGAATTGGATTGAGAGTCACGTCGAATTGGTCTTACAGTGAACGAGGGCAAAACGAAGTACCTAGTGTCTACAAACATACAGTAGCAGCGTCTTGCACAACACGTCACGTTGACAATTACACTTTCGAGGTGATGGAGGACTTCGTCTATCTTGTAACCAGCATTAACAACTGTAATGACGTCAGCCTGCAGATCATGCGAAGGATAACTCTTGCTAACAGGTGTTACTTTGGGCTGAGTAAGTAATTGAGTAGCCGAGCCCTCTTTCCTAACATATGGCAGAGAAGCCTGGAAAATTTCCACCACGGATGAGAGAAGTTCTGCGCAAGATATTCGGACTATTTGAGTTGGCAATTATGATGTTGGGATCTTATTTTTCTTTGAATCGCTATCTCTCGTTCCCATTTTTTATATTTTTATTGAAGCAATTGGAGCACGAGTATAATTTTTAATATTCTTTTGACTTTGAAATTGGGTTTTTATGTGGATCTGGAATATTATAGTTTAAGATTCCATTGAAATCACAGTAACTTTTGGCTCCTTTTTTTTCTTGTTTCGAAAAAGTTGTTTTATTGTATAATATTTTAGCTGTTTTTTTTTAATTAAAATAATAAATTTCTGGCACTTATAGGCGCCGAAGGGCTCTTAGCCGAGCTTCAATTCCAGTACTGTCGTAACTTAAATTAGCAAGCTCCGAACTGCAGAACCCTTGTAACATCACTTTTCCTGAGCTTTGTCACAGAACTCTTTCAGAAGCTTTTTCATGGCAGATTTTTACCTCCGGAAGAATTGTCAATTGTTTACCTACAGATCGGTACCGTTCGAAAAAAATATTTCGAAATTAAAATTGTGTTACATCTGGAACTTGATCCCACGACCTACAGATCAGGAGGCCTACGCACTGAGCTATGGCACCCTCATGTTCTTTTAATACGATTGATAATAATATTAATAATAATAATAATAATAATAATAATAATAATAATAATAATAAATTAATACTTTTGAAGTGAATTGCAAACAGAATAATTTTCTTGTTCGGCTGTGTTTAATTCTTGTTTAGAAGAAACAAGCTTGAACCGAATTGCTATAGAACCGAATCATCGCCACAATAACAATCCGACCCCATCTGTACAACCATTCCCAGTAACAACAGAAGCTTCAGCTTCAACATATCAATAACAGCAACCGCTCTCACTCACCCTTCACAACAACACGAATACCACCGCAGTAAGTTCTTTTTGGTCAATAGGTCATGTCATATATGCATATTATTTTTTCAAAAGATTAATATAAGCATTCTTTAAAAGCAAAAGCTTTTCTGTGTTTTTCTCAGATATTGAAAGAAACGAAATCCATATTTACTAAAAGTGTTTAATAAACGAATTCTATATAATTGAAGGGTGATTTATAGAAAAATACTACTTTGCAATATGAACAAACATTTTTCAAGTGATTGAAGTATAACGTATGGCTAGCCACAGCAAAGAGACGTACGAAAAAGTTGAAAGTATTACTTGAAATCAAACTAGAAATTAACGCAGAAAGTCTACTATTTTTTTTCTACTGTCACAGCTGAATTGCTGAATTTAATACTTGTATGACCACGATCAACAAGTATTGAAGATGACGTCCAAAAAGTGCATCGACACCAGAAATCATTAAAAAAGTATATGCTATTGTTTGTGAAAATCCAAATGCGACTATGTGTAAAATAGCTGATACTATAGGCAACTATAGGTGGTCTGGTGGTGTTTTCACAAGGTAACGTGTCTAATTGCCTCAACCGGGTGGGGCTAGCGCAATCCTTGTTGAACTCATCACAAGTCAACTCACTGGCTGTCATATAGTTTGATCTAAACGCTATGTGATGATACGTTTATTTGTAAACGAGGGGTAGTCATGTAGCGTGCTCTGCTTACTATGTGATGGCATCTTCATTGTTATTAATGGGGGCCCTCCATGTGGCGACCACCGGGCAACGTCTTCCTGGCACCCGCTGGGAGGCGGCTGAAGTGAGTGGCTAAAATCTCCTCGGTTAGAGGTTGTGCGTTGGGTTTGGGACACGCCACATAAAAAATACCCCCAATGAAAAAACAGCAATGCCTCGGATAAGGACTACCGCTTTTGATGATGACCCCCGCAAACGAAAAAAGGACCACGATTTACGGATATGCACCTGGAATATCCGGTCCCATTATGGGGAGGGTGCCTCTATCCAGCTGGTTGATGTCCTCGAAAAATACAGAGCTGACATCACCGCTCTCCAGGAAATGCGATGGACAGGACAGGGCTGCTCTAAAAGAGCGTCCTGTGACATTTACTACAGTTGGTATGCTGAAAGGTACGAATTAGGATGTGCATTTTTGGTCAGCAAGAGACTACGACATCTTGTCTCACAGTTCACGATTGTGAACGAACGGCTGGCCACAATCCGCATCAAGGCAAAATTCTTCAACATCAGCCTTATATGTGCCCACGCTCCGACGGATGAGAAGGACAATGTGACCAAGGAGAGCTTCTTTCAGCGCCTCGAAGAAGCTTACGACCGCTGCCCCCGCCACGATATCAAAATCGTGTTTGGCGACTTTAATGCCAGGGTGGGCAAGAAAGGTACCTTTGATTCAATTGTTGAAAAATTCAGCCTCCACCAGAACACCTCCGATAACGGAATGAGGCTGATCGACTTCGCTGCAGCACGAAACATGATAGTTGGTGGTACCAGATTCCAGCATCTCGACATCCACAAAGCGACATGGTTGTCTCCAGATAAACGTACAAGAAACCAAATTGATCATGTGGTGATTGACGGAAGGCATGCTTCCAGTGTGATGGACGTGAAATCGATCCGTGGTGCCAACATCGACTCGGATCACTACCTTGTTGCAGCTAAGATGCGCACACGTTTATGTGTCGCAAATAAGAAGAGAAGTCCCACACATAGAAAGCTCGACGTCAGTAAGCTGCGATCACCAGTGACAGCAGATGAATTTGCCACTCGACTATCGGATCTGCTTATGCAGAACACTCCTTCACTTGATGATACATGAGCACGGTAGACACATATATCCCACTTCATGATTTATCCTGCCGAGGAGGTAATCGGTTACTACCGAGCTCTGAGAAATGAGTGGTATGATCAGGAGTGTCGCGACGCTATCCCAGAGAAAGACGCCACAGAGAAAGGGAGCTGGAAAGACGCGAGTGTGAGGAGGTAGATATGTGTACCGACAAGAATGAGACTCGAAAATTCTTCGAAAGATCAAGCACCTGGGCGGCGGTTTAAATCCTGGAGCCTCTTTTTGTCGTGATGGAAATGGGAATCTGCTTACAGATATCCAGAGTGTACTGAGCCTATTGAGGGAACACTTCCCCACGTTACTGAATGGCGATGCTACGAACAATTCCGCAAGTGGAGGAGATTGCGCGATAACCACCCGACTATGACGAGGTCGAAACGGCCCTTTTAAGTCTGAAGAAGAACAAAGCTGCAGGTGCTGATGGCCTGCCTGCCGAGTTGTTTAAGACAGGAGGCGATGAGCTGCTCGCCTGCATGCACCAGCTCATAAGCAGAATATGGTCGGATGAAAGCATGCCTGATGATTGGAGGCTCAGTGTTCTCTGTCCTGTACATAAAAAGGAGACCCCACAATTTGCGCCAACTACCGTGGAATAAGTCTCCTGAGTATCGCATACAAGGTCCTTTCGAGCGTATTGTGTGAAAGATTGAAGCCCATGCTCCACAACCTGATTGGACCTTATCAGTGTGGCTTCAGACCTGGTAAATCTACCATCGACCAAATTTTCACACTGCGCAAAATCCTGGAGAAGACCCAAGAAAAACAGATCGACACACACCACCTATTTGTTGATTATAATGCCGCTTTCGACAGTCTGTAAGGGATTACCTCTACACAACTATGCCTGAATTTGGTACACCTTCAAAACTCATTCGACTTTGCAGGATGACATTGCTTAAGTCTCGTTGTGCAGCGAAAATTGGAAAGGACCTTCCCCCTCCGTTTAATACCGAACGAGCTTTCAGACAAGATGATTCGTTATCGTGTGACTTCTTCAACCTTATTATGGAAAAAATTATACGAGCTGCTGATCTACGACATAATAGTACTATGTTCAACTACTATGTTAAAAAAAAAATTAAGCAGAGAAGTTTGATTACAAGAATTCTGAGTCTCCTGAAACGCATGAGTAACATCAACCTGACAAGCCAACCTGAGTACCTGTGTGGATTTTATCAGGGAGAAATGTAAGGCCTTGAGATGTTGGCGCCTCACTTCTCTACCCTACCCAACCTTCCGAAGAGTAATAATATTTATGCTGTTATTTATATTGTTATTACTTGCCTTTTTATGAAATTGGTTGCAGACAAAATAAAAACAAGGTCGTTTTGGCTCCGTTCTTATTGGACTGCTGCTGTACGGGTGAAGCAAATTCATTGGATATGATAAAATTATCTCCAGCGGTACCTTTCGGTAATAGTAACGAATATCATATCTTTCGCTTGTATGATGTTAAAAAAAAAATTACGAGACTTGACTCTTTGAGAGGTGAGCTGACTACGGTGTTCGTCAGTGGATTGTGCCGTTAGGTCTTGGAACGACTCTCATGTGCAGCGGAGAGGTTTTGGCTAGTGCTTTGATCTACTGTACGATGTGAAAATCTGTTATAAAATTCGATTTGGGCGAGTATCAGGATGCGGACGCGGCACGATCACGACCAACACCACCACCAGTGAATCGTCCACTCCAGCCACTGAAACCCCAGGCCGAAGTCTCATAATTGGGTGATTGTACAATTATATCTCATCTGTGCCAATACGTTAGCAGTGCAACTCGCAAATTTCTTTTTGTAAAAAGAACTTCAATGTCTTTACGAATGCTTTCTATTTTGTCAGGCCAGGATTTTTTCCTCTCGGCTCGTTTAACATATCAAGGTTTTTGAGCAATTTATACTCACTTCCATGAGTCAACATATGCTCGTTTTTGATGTCTGCCACAGTTCACAAGCGGCCCGAGGTAGGCTGATCATGAGCGGCTTGAATCGCCCCGGTGTATAATTCTGTTGGAACATACAATTTCCTCGTCTCGTCGTCACTTTCCTCATTCCTCATCGAAAATTCCCTTTTATGGTAGAGGTAGCGATCAATTACTGAAAAATTTGGTAAGTTAGCATTGTGGAATTTTTCTTTCAAGGCGTTATACTCGTCGGAATTGAATGCTTCTGATTCTAACTCAATTTCTGGGAGGATCTCCACTTCCACGGAACAAATGTCCTCTACCACCTGAACGACAGCATCCGACGTTTCTGCTTAAGCACGTGAAAGCGCGTCTGCGACAACATTGTCCCTGCCCTTGCGACGCTCAATGATAAAATTGTACCTTTCCAGCTTTAATGTCCATCGTGCCAATCTACCACTAAGATTATTCTGTCGCATTAACCATTTTAGCTCTGCGTGATCAGTCACAACCTTGAAATTGTGTCCCTCGATGTACATGCGGAATTTTTTTACTGCGAATACCACTGCGAGGCATTCAAGTTCGGTAACCGAGTAGTTTCTCTGAGCCTTGTTGAGCTTTTGTGACATTAACGATATCGGTCGTTCATGGCCATTTTCGTCAACCTGAGCCAATAATGCTCCTATTCCAAACTGGAATGTGAACTGGAAAGTGAAGGGATTTTCGTAGTCTGGGTGCATTAAAAAGGATGAAGAACAAAGCTTTAGTTTAATGGTGTCAAACGCTACCTGAGCTTCTGGATTCCAGCGGAATTCTTTCAATTTTTTCAACAAATTTATCAGCGGAAACGCAGTAGTGGAATAATCTGAAATGAATCTACGATACCAGCCAGTCATGCCGAGAAATTTGCGAAGCTGCCTTACAGATTTAGGAACCGGGATATCGGTCATGGCAGTAACTTTGTCGGGATCAACCTGTAAGGTACCGTTTTCCAGCACAAATCCTAAGTATTTGACTTGCGTCAAGCAAAACTGACAACAACACGAATACCACCGCAGTAAGTTCTTTTTGGTCAATAGGTCATGTCATATATGCATAATCATTTGTGTATAAGGGTTTTTAACCATAAATTTCAACTTTTCAAAAGATTAATATAAGCATTCTTTAAAAGCAAAAGCTTTTCTGTGTTTTTCTCAGATATTGAAAGAAACGAAATCCATATTCACTAAAAGTGTTTAATAAACGAATTCTATATAATTGAAGGGTGATTTATAGAAAAATACTACTTTGCAATATGAACAAACATTTTTCAAGTGATTGAAGTATAACGTATGGCTAGACACAGCAAAGAGACGTACGAAAAAGTTGAAAGTATTACTTGAAATCAAACTAGAAATTAACACAGAAAGTCTACTATTTTTTTTCTACTGTCACAGCTGAATTGCTGAATTTAATACTTGTATGACCACGATCAACAAGTATTGAAGATGACGTCCAAAAAGTGCATCGACACCAGAAATCATTAAAAAAGTATATGCTATTGTTTGTGAAAATCCAAATGCGACTATGTGTAAAATAGCTGATATAGTTGCCTATAGGTGGTCTGGTGGTGTTTTCACAAGGTAACGTGTCTAATTGCCTCAAGCGGGTGGGGCTAGCGCAATCCTTGTTGAACACATCACAAGTCAACTCACTGGCTGTCATATAGTTTGATCTAAATGCTATGTGATGATACGTTTATTTGTTAACGAGGGGTAGTCATGTAGCGTGCTCTGCTTACTATGTGATGGCATCTTCATTGTTATTAATGGGGGCCCTCCATGTGGCGACCACCGGGCAACGTCTTCCTGGCACCCGCTGGGAGGCGGCTGAAGTGAGTGGCTAAAATCTCCTCGGTTAGAGGTTGTGCGTTGGGTTTGGGACACGCCACATAAAAAATCCCCCCAATGAAAAAACAGCAATGCCTCGGATAAGGACTACCGCTTTTGATGATGACCCCCGCAAACGAAAAAAGGACCACGATTTACGGATATGCACCTGGAATATCCGGTCCCATTATGGGGAGGGTGCCTCTATCCAGCTGGTTGATGTCCTCGAAAAATACAGAGCTGACATCACCGCTCTCCAGGAAATGCGATGGACAGGACAGGGCTGCTCTAAAAGAGCGTCCTGTGACATTTACTACAGTTGGTATGCTGAAAGGTACGAATTAGGATGTTCATTTTTGGTCAGCAAGAGACTACGACATCTTGTCTCACAGTTCACGATTGTGAACGAACGGCTGGCCACAATCCGCATCAAGGCAAAATTCTTCAACATCAGCCTTATATGTGCCCACGCTCCGACGGATGAGAAGGACAATGTGACCAAGGAGAGCTTCTTTCAGCGCCTCGAAGAAGCTTACGACCGCTGCCCCCGCCACGATATCAAAATCGTGCTTGGCGACTTTAATGCCAGGGTGGGCAAGAAAGGTACCTTTGATTCAATTGTTGAAAAATTCAGCCTCCACCAGAACACCTCCGATAACGGAATGAGGCTGATCGACTTCGCTGCAGCACGAAACATGATAGTTGGTGGTACCAGATTCCAGCATCTCGACATCCACAAAGCGACATGGTTGTCTCCAGATAAACGTACAAGAAACCAAATTGATCATGTGGTGATTGACGGAAGGCATGCTTCCAGTGTGATGGACGTGAAATCGATCCGTGGTGCCAACATCGACTCGGATCACTACCTTGTTGCAGCTAAGATGCGCACACGTTTATGTGTCGCAAATAAGAAGAGAAGTCCCACACATAGAAAGCTCGACGTCAGTAAGCTGCGATCACCAGTGACAGCAGATGAATTTGCCACTCGACTATCGGATCTGCTTATGCAGAACACTCCTTCACTTGATGATACATGAGCACGGTAGACACATATATCCCACTTCATGATTTATCCTGCCGAGGAGGTAATCGGTTACTACCGAGCTCTGAGAAATGAGTGGTATGATCAGGAGTGTAGCGACGCTATCCCAGAGAAAGACGCCACAGAGAAAGGGAGCTGGAAAGACGCGAGTGTGAGGAGGTAGATATGTGTACCGACAAGAATGAGACTCGAAAATTCTTCGAAAGATCAAGCGCCTGGGCGGCGGTTTAAATCCTGGAGCCTCTTTTTGTCGTGATGGAAATGGGAATCTGCTTACAGATGTCCAGAGTGTACTGAGCCTATTGAGGGAACACTTCCCCACGTTACTGAATGGCGATGCTACGAACAATTCCGCAAGTGGAGGAGATTGCGCGATAACCCCAATTACAGATGATGGTATTGATGTTCCACCACCCGACTATGACGAGGTCGAAACGGCCCTTTTAAGTCTGAAGAAGAACAAAGCTGCAGGTGCTGATGGCCTGCCTGCCGAGTTGTTTAAGACCGGAGGCGATGAGCTGCTCGCCTGCATGCACCAGCTCATAAGCAGAATATGGTCGGATGAAAGCATGCCTGATGATTGGAGGCTCAGTGTTCTCTGTCCTGTACATAAAAAGGAGACCCCACAATTTGCGCCAACTACCGTGGAATAAGTCTCCTGAGTATCGCATACAAGGTCCTTTCGAGCGTATTGTGTGAAAGATTGAAGCCCATGCTCCACAACCTGATTGGACCTTATCAGTGTGGCTTCAGACCTGGTAAATCTACCATCGACCAAATTTTCACACTGCGCAAAATCCTGGAGAAGACCCAAGAAAAACAGATCGACACACACCACCTATTTGTTGATTATAATGCCGCTTTCGACAGTCTGTAAGGGATTACCTCTACACAACTATGCCTGAATTTGGTACACCTTCAAAACTCATTCGACTTTGCAGAATGACATTGCTTAAGTCTCGTTGTGCAGCGAAAATTGTAAAGGACCTTCCCCCTCCGTTTAATACTGAACGAGCTTTCAGACAAGATGATTCGTTATCGTGTGACCTCTTCAACCTTATTATGGAAAAAATTATACGAGCTGCTGATCTACGACATAATAGTACTATGTTCAACTACTATGTTAAAAAAAAAATTAAGCAGAGAAGTTTGATTACAAGAATTCTGAGTCTCCTGAAACGCATGAGTAACATCAACCTGACAAGCCAACCTGAGTACCTGTGTGGATTTTATCAGGGAGAAATGTAAGGCCTTGAGATGTTGGCGCCTCACTTCTCTACCCTACCCAACCTTCCGAAGAGTAATAATATTTATGCTGTTATTTATATTGTTATTACTTGCCTTTTTATGAAATTGGTTGCAGACAAAATAAAAACAAGGTCGTTTTGGCTCCGTTATTATTGGACTGCTGCTGTACGGGTGAAGCAAATTCATTGGATATGATAAAATTATCTCCAGCGGTACCTTTCGGTAATAGTAACGAATATCATATCTTTCGCTTGTATGATGTTAAAAAAAAAATTACGAGACTTGACTCTTTGAGAGGTGAGCTGACTACGGTGTTCGTCAGTGGATTGTGCCGTTAGGTCTTGGAACGACTCTCATGTGCAGCGGAGAGGTTTTGGCTAGTGCTTTGATCTACTGTACGATGTGAAAATCTGTTATAAAATTCGATTTGGGCGAGTATCAGGATGCGGACGCGGCACGACCACGACCAACACCACCACCAGTGAATCGTCCACTCCAGCCACTGAAACCCCAGGCCGAAGTCTCATAATTGGGTGATTGTACAATTATATCTCATCTGTGCCAATACGTTAGCAGTGCAACTCGCAAATTTCTTTTTGTAAAAAGAACTTCAATGTCTTTACGAATGCTTTCTATTTTGTCAGGCCAGGATTTTTTCCTCTCGGCTCGTTTAACATATCAAGGTTTTTGAGCAATTTATACTCACTTCCATGAGTCAACATATGCTCGTTTTTGATGTCTGCCACAGTTCTCAAGCGGCCCGAGGTAGGCTGATCATGAGCGGCTTGAATCGCCCCGGTGTATAATTCTGTTGGAACATACAATTTCCTCGTCTCGTCGTCACTTTCCTCATTCCTCATCGAAAATTCCCTTTTATGGTAGAGGTAGCGATCAATTACTGAAAAATTTTGTAAGTTAGCATTGTGGAATTTTTCTTTCAAGGCGTTATACTCGTCGGAATTGAATGCTTCTGATTCTAACTCAATTTCTGGGAGGATCTCCACTTCCACGGAACAAATGTCCTCTACCACCTGAACGACAGCATCCGACGTTTCTGCTTAAGCACGTGAAAGCGCGTCTGCGACAACATTGTCCCTGCCCTTGCGACGCTCAATGATAAAATTGTACCTTTCCAGCTTTAATGTCCATCGTGCCAATCTACCACTAAGATTATTCTGTCGCATTAACCATTTTAGCTCTGCGTGATCAGTCACAACCTTGAAATTGTGTCCCTCGATGTACATGCGGAATTTTTTTACTGCGAATACCACTGCGAGGCATTCAAGTTCGGTAACCGAGTACTTTCTCTGAGCCTTGTTGAGCTTTTGTGACATTAACGATATCGGTCGTTCATGGCCATTTTCGTCAACCTGAGCCAATAATGCTCCTATTCGAAACTGGAATGTGAACTGGAAAGTGAAGGGATTTTCGTAGTCTGGGTGCATTAAAAAGGATGAAGAACAAAGCTTTAGTTTAATGGTGTCAAACGCTACCTGAGCTTCTGGATTCCAGCGGAATTCTTTCAATTTTTTCAACAAATTTATCAGCGGAAACGCAGTAGTGGAATAATCTGAAATGAATCTACGATACCAGCCAGTCATGCCGAGAAATTTGCGAAGCTGCCTTACAGATTTAGGAACCGGGATATCGGTCATGGCAGTAACTTTGTCGGGATCAACCTGTAAGGTACCGTTTTCCAGCACAAATCCTAAGTATTTGACTTGCGTCAAGCAAAACTGACAACAACACGAATACCACCGCAGTAAGTTCTTTTTGGTCAATAGGTCATGTCATATATGCATAATCATTTGTGTATAAGGGTTTTTAACCATAAATTTCAACTTTTCAAAAGATTAATATAAGCATTCTTTAAAAGCAAAAGCTTTTCTGTGTTTTTCTCAGATATTGAAAGAAACGAAATCCATATTCACTAAAAGTGTTTAATAAACGAATTCTATATAATTGAAGGGTGATTTATAGAAAAATACTACTTTGCAATATGAACAAACATTTTTCAAGTGATTGAAGTATAACGTATGGCTAGACACAGCAAAGAGACGTACGAAAAAGTTGAAAGTATTACTTGAAATCAAACTAGAAATTAACACAGAAAGTCTACTATTTTTTTTCTACTGTCACAGCTGAATTGCTGAATTTAATACTTGTATGACCACGATCAACAAGTATTGAAGATGACGTCCAAAAAGTGCATCGACACCAGAAATCATTAAAAAAGTATATGCTATTGTTTGTGAAAATCCAAATGCGACTATGTGTAAAATAGCTGATATAGTTGCCTATAGGTGGTCTGGTGGAGTTTTCACAAGGTAACGTGTCTAATTGCCTCAACCGGGTGGGGCTAGCGCAATCCTTGTTGAACACATCACAAGTCAACTCACTGGCTGTCATATAGTTTGATCTAAACGCTATGTGATGATACGTTTATTTGTAAACGAGGGGTAGTCATGTAGCGTGCTCTGCTTACTATGTGATGGCATCTTCATTGTTATTAATGGGGGCCCTCCATGTGGCGACCACCGGGCAACGTCTTCCTGGCACCCGCTGGGAGGCGGCTGAAGTGAGTGGCTAAAATCTCCTCGGTTAGAGGTTGTGCGTTGGGTTTGGGACACGCCACATAAAAAATCCCCCCAATGAAAAAACAGCAATGCCTCGGATAAGGACTACCGCTTTTGATGATGACCCCCGCAAACGAAAAAAGGACCACGATTTACGGATATGCACCTGGAATATCCGGTCCCATTATGGGGAGGGTGCCTCTATCCAGCTGGTTGATGTCCTCGAAAAATACAGAGCTGACATCACCGCTCTCCAGGAAATGCGATGGACAGGACAGGGCTGCTCTAAAAGAGCGTCCTGTGATATTTACTACAGTTGGTATGCTGAAAGGTACGAATTAGGATGTGCATTTTTGGTCAGCAAGAGACTACGACATCTTGTCTCACAGTTCACGATTGTGAACGAACGGCTGGCCACAATCCGCATCAAGGCAAAATTCTTCAACATCAGCCTTATATGTGCCCACGCTCCGACGGATGAGAAGGACAATGTGACCAAGGAGAGCTTCTTTCAGCGCCTCGAAGAAGCTTACGACCGCTGCCCCCGCCACGATATCAAAATCGTGCTTGGCGACTTTAATGCCAGGGTGGGCAAGAAAGGTACCTTTGATTCAATTGTTGAAAAATTCAGCCTCCACCAGAACACCTCCGATAACGGAATGAGGCTGATCGACTTCGCTGCAGCACGAAACATGATAGTTGGTGGTACCAGATTCCAGCATCTCGACATCCACAAAGCGACATGGTTGTCTCCAGATAAACGTACAAGAAACCAAATTGATCATGTGGTGATTGACGGAAGGCATGCTTCCAGTGTGATGGACGTGAAATCGATCCGTGGTGCCAACATCGACTCGGATCACTACCTTGTTGCAGCTAAGATGCGCACACGTTTATGTGTCGCAAATAAGAAGAGAAGTCCCACACATAGAAAGCTCGACGTCAGTAAGCTGCGATCACCAGTGACAGCAGATGAATTTGCCACTCGACTATCGGATCTGCTTATGCAGAACACTCCTTCACTTGATGATACATGAGCACGGTAGACACATATATCCCACTTCATGATTTATCCTGCCGAGGAGGTAATCGGTTACTACCGAGCTCTGAGAAATGAGTGGTATAATCAGGAGTGTCGCGACGCTATCCCAGAGAAAGACGCCACAGAGAAAGGGAGCTGGAAAGACGCGAGTGTGAGGAGGTAGATATGTGTACCGACAAGAATGAGACTCGAAAATTCTTCGAAAGATCAAGCGCCTGGGCGGCGGTTTAAATCCTGGAGCCTCTTTTTGTCGTGATGGAAATGGGAATCTGCTTACAGATGTCCAGAGTGTACTGAGCCTATTGAGGGAACACTTCCCCACGTTACTGAATGGCGATGCTACGAACAATTCCGCAAGTGGAGGAGATTGCGCGATAACCCCAATTACAGATGATGGTATTGATGTTCCACCACCCGACTATGACGAGGTCGAAACGGCCCTTTTAAGTCTGAAGAAGAACAAAGCTGCAGGTGCTGATGGCCTGCCTGCCGAGTTGTTTAAGACCGGAGGCGATGAGCTGCTCTCCTGCATGCACCAGCTCATAAGCAGAATATGGTCGGATGAAAGCATGCTTGATGATTGAAGGCTCAGTGTTCTCTGTCCTGTACATAAAAAGGAGACCCCACAATTTGCGCCAACTACCGTGGAATAAGTCTCCTGAGTATCGCATACAAGGTCCTTTCGAGCGTATTGTGTGAAAGATTGAAGCCCATGCTCCACAACCTGATTGGACCTTATCAGTGTGGCTTCAGACCTGGTAAATCTACCATCGACCAAATTTTCACACTGCGCAAAATCCTGGAGAAGACCCAAGAAAAACAGATCGACACACACCACCTATTTGTTGATTATAATGCCGCTTTCGACAGTCTGTAAGGGATTACCTCTACACAACTATGCCTGAATTTGGTACACCTTCAAAACTCATTCGACTTTGCAGAATGACATTGCTTAAGTCTCGTTGTGCAGCGAAAATTGTAAAGGACCTTCCCCCTCCGTTTAATACCGAACGAGCTTTCAGACAAGATGATTCGTTATCGTGTGACCTCTTCAACCTTATTATGGAAAAAATTATACGAGCTGCTGATCTACGACATAATAGTACTATGTTCAACTACTATGTTAAAAAAAAAATTAAGCAGAGAAGTTTAATTACAAGAATTCTGAGTCTCCTGAAACGCATGAGTAACATCAACCTGACAAGCCAACCTGAGTACCTGTGTGGATTTTATCAGGGAGAAATGTAAGGCCTTGAGATGTTGGCGCCTCACTTCTCTACCCTACCCAACCTTCCGAAGAGTAATAATATTTATGCTGTTATTTATATTGTTATTACTTGCCTTTTTATGAAATTGGTTGCAGACAAAATAAAAACAAGGTCGTTTTGGCTCCGTTATTATTGGACTGCTGCTGTACGGGTGAAGCAAATTCATTGGATATGATAAAATTATCTCCAGCGGTACCTTTCGGTAATAGTAACGAATATCATATCTTTCGCTTGTATGATGTTAAAAAAAAAATTACGAGACTTGACTCTTTGAGAGGTGAGCTGACTACGGTGTTCGTCAGTGGATTGTGCCGTTAGGTCTTGGAACGACTCTCATGTGCAGCGGAGAGGTTTTGGCTAGTGCTTTGATCTACTGTACGATGTGAAAATCTGTTATAAAATTCGATTTGGGCGAGTATCAGGATGCGGACGCGGCACGACCACGACCAACACCACCACCAGTGAATCGTCCACTCCAGCCACTGAAACCCCAGGCCGAAGTCTCATAATTGGGTGATTGTACAATTATATCTCATCTGTGCCAATACGTTAGCAGTGCAACTCGCAAATTTCTTTTTGTAAAAAGAACTTCAATGTCTTTACGAATGCTTTCTATTTTGTCAGGCCAGGATTTTTTCCTCTCGGCTCGTTTAACATATCAAGGTTTTTGAGCAATTTATACTCACTTCCATGAGTCAACATATGCTCGTTTTTGATGTCTGCCACAGTTCTCAAGCGGCCCGAGGTAGGCTGATCATGAGCGGCTTGAATCGCCCCGGTGTATAATTCTGTTGGAACATACAATTTCCTCGTCTCGTCGTCACTTTCCTCATTCCTCATCGAAAATTCCCTTTTATGGTAGAGGTAGCGATCAATTACTGAAAAATTTGGTAAGTTAGCATTGTGGAATTTTTCTTTCAAGGCGTTATACTCGTCGGAATTGAATGCTTCTGATTCTAACTCAATTTCCGGGAGGATCTCTACTTCCACGGAACAAATGTCCTCTACCACCTGCACGACAGCATCCGACGTTTCTGCTTAAGCACGTGAAAGCGCGTCTGCGACAACATTGTCCCTGCCCTTGCGACGCTCAATGATAAAATTGTACCTTTCCAGCTTTAATGTCCATCGTGCCAATCTACCACTAAGATTATTCTGTCGCATTAACCATTTTAGCTCTGCGTGATCAGTCACAACCTTGAAATTGTGTCCCTCGATGTACATGCGGAATTTTTTTACTGCGAATACCACTGCGAGGCATTCAAGTTCGGTAACCGAGTACTTTCTCTGAGCCTTGTTGAGCTTTTGTGACATTAACGATATCGGTCGTTCATGGCCATTTTCGTCAACCTGAGCCAATAATGCTCCTATTCCAAACTGGAATGTGAACTGGAAAGTGAAGGGATTTTCGTAGTCTGGTTGCATTAAAAAGGATGCAGAACAAAGCTTTAGTTTAATGGTGTCAAACGCTACCTGAGCTTCTGGATTCCAGCGGAATTCTTTCAATTTTTTCAACAAATTTATCAGCGGAAACGCAGTAGTGGAATAATCTGAAATGAATCTACGATACCAGCCAGTCATGCCGAGAAATTTGCGAAGCTGCCTTACAGATTTAGGAACCGGGATATCGGTCATGGCAGTAACTTTGTCGGGATCAACCTGTAAGGTACCGTTTTCCAGCACAAATCCTAAGTATTTGACTTGCGTCAAGCAAAACTGACTTTTCTCGATATTGATAGTAAGTCCCGATTTACGCAACCTGGATGCTACTTCAGATAAATAGACAAGGTGTTCTTCGAAAAACGTTGAGCAAACAAGGATGTCGTCCAAATAAACGAAGACATGGCTTTTTAAGTTGAACGGGATGACTATATCTATTAGGCGACGCATGCTTTGTGGTGCGTTGCATGGTCCAAAAAGCATGGGGGTGAACTGATATAATGGTCTATTGGGAATGGTAAACGCTGTTTTTTCACGTTATTGTTTCTCCAAATTGATTTGCCAGAACGCGTTTTTCAAGTCAATTTTGGAGATGCAATACACTGGAAGTAACCTGTTGATTATTCCATCGATATTTAATATGGGGTAGGCGCCTTTTATCGTGACCTCATTTAGCTGGCGTGAGTCTAAACAAAAACGTACTTTATTGGGTTTGACTATTAGCAGAATTGGAGAAGACCATGAGGAAGTAGGCGCTTCTTCGATTACTCCTAATTGAATCATTCGATCAATTTCCACTCATAGAAACTTTTCCATAGCGGGAGAAATTGGGTATTGCCTTTGTTTAATCTACTTGGCAGGATCGGTATCGATCACGTGCTCAATCAAAGTTGTTTTCTCTAAACCTTCGTGCTCAGATGATGGAAATGCGTCTATGATTGCGCGTAATTGTCGTTGCTGCACGGCAGTCAGAGAAAGCGAATAATCTGTAGGATTACTGACAATTTCGGAAATTTGGAAATTTGACGAAATCGATATTCCGAACAAAAGCCAGAAATCCATACCACAGACAACATTTTGCGTTATTGAAGGAACAATTAAAAACTCAATATCTTTTACAACGTTGTTGTATTTGATATTGAATTTAACCACGCCTTGGACTTCTTGACGTTGGCCGTCTGCCGTTTTAACATTGCAGCGAACCCTTTGAACGATTTATCGTCCGACAGTATTTTACTTGCTAAATCTCCACAAATTACGCTTCTATTAGCGCCACTGTCAAATAATGCCATGTAAATGCTTCCAATAATAATTTCGTTATAAGGCCGGATATCATTGTTTTTATATACCAGTGTGGATATAACTATATTTCGCATTTTTTCCTCATTTTCCAAAACAAATTCATGCGATGTGCGACACGACTTTTTGTTGCAACTGGCGAATTACCTTGGAAATTTCTAGTTCTAGTCTGTTTTTATTGTTTTAGGCGAATGTGATATGGTTTTATTGAATTTGAATGTCAAGGAAGGTACGTCTGGTAAATTTTTTCTTAAAACAGAGTTAGATACTATTTTAATAAAGTCTGCGAAGACATAAACTTCAATTAAAACCCGCAATCAAGTCACAGTCAAATTAAAATTGAAAAACGTGGATTTCAGCACCGCATAAACATCTAAAAATCCAAAAACGGTGAAGTACTCACAGATCAACTAAAGATTGTACAACGATGGGCCGAACATTTTAGCGGATTGCTAAATGCCGGAAATGCTAAATGAAACAAAGAAGAAACCAAACTACTAGCAGAAGCTAATAATAGGTATTGCAGAGTATTAGCAGGATATACAACCGCCGAGGTTAGATAAAATTGAAGACTCGCTGAAGCATATGAAAAACCAAAAGTCACCTGGGGAAGACAATAACAACTGAACTACTGAAAAATAGGAGTGAAAAATGTATCAAAAGAATGCACCATCTAATAACGCTAATATGGAAGCAAGAAATCTTGCCCAATGACTGGAATATGGTGTTTATAATAAATAAATAAATAAATATGTGGCATTTAAAGCCCCGAAGGGCTCATTGGCCGAGCTTCTCTTCAATTACTGTTGTGCGCGTTAAATTTTGGACAGTATTAGAAGGGACCTACTTATTTTAGCCGGTTACGAACGACAGAACCCTTGCGACATCACTTTTTCTGAGCTTTGTCAAAGAGTTCTTTTAGAAGCTTTTTCATGGCAAGTTGTTACTGTCGGAAGAATTGCCAATTGCTTGCCGACAGGTGGGTTTATAATACCAATCCATAAAAAAAAGAAAAAACCATATGCAAAAATTACCGCGGTATCTCGCTTCTTAACACAACGTACAAAGTTCTTGCACAAGTCCATAACAACAGACTAATACGATTTTCCGAAAAAATACTGCTCGATTATTAATGCGGTTTTCGACCAGGTAGATCAACGTCCGACAAAATCTTCTCGATTAAACAATTAATGGAAAAATGTTATGAACACAACATCGACTTGCATTTGTTCTTCACTGCTCTCAAACAATATTTAATAATGTAAAATACCAGTAAAATTGACCAGAATAATAATGATGATTTTGCGTACACCGACCGGCGTTCGTCAGGGCGATACACTCTCATCAACAATTTTTAATTTATTATTGTCCTGCTCAATAGATGAAGTATGCGGCTTTCTCCGAAACTGAAAAGGCAGCAGCAAAGATTGGACTAAAAATCAATGAAGAAAAGATCAAATATATGTCTAGAGCGAAAAACATTGGATAGACATTGAAAACAATTAAGCTTGGAAAATATGAATTTGAAATAGTTAACACATTTAAATATCATAGATACAAACTAACAACAGACAACGCCATGAGCATTACAATCGACGAAAGAATCCAAGCAGCTAATAGATCATTCGCATCACTCATAAAACTCTTCAAACTTGTTAACAGATCCTGCAAACTAGCACTGTATAAGACAGTGGTACGCCCAGTTTTATACTATGGAACTGAAACTTGGACTGTGAGTGAAAAAGACAAAACAAAATTGATGAATTTAGAAGGAAAATTCTGCGAAAAATCTCCGGAGCAGTTAAAATTGGACCTGACGAATGGAGACTAAAATGGAATGACGAGCTTGATCAGTTAATTCAAGGCAAAAACGTGATGAAATTTATGAAAGCGGAACATATAAGATGGCTAGGCCACGTAACAAAAATGGACGGTTCGAGATCCCAAAGAAAAATACTAGATGCAAAGTTATTCGCCAACAAACCAATAGGAAGAGCAAGATCAAGATGCAAGACGAACTAAACGAAGAACTAAAGAAAATAAAACTAGAAAACTGGAAAGAGATGCCAAGAAACCGAGTAATGATGATGATGACAAGAAGAAGCATAAGGGAGAAGAGTGTGTATAAAGGGAAACACATGATTATATTGATCAAAAGTGATCGAAATAAAATAAAATGATATAATCATATGATTATTTATCATTTGGTAGGCATGTTATACTCCCCCTAATTTACTAAATAATATATATATATATATATATATATATATATATATATATATATATATATATATATATATATATATTTATATTTATATATTTATATTTATATGTATATTTATACATATATTTATATGTATATATATAACTACGTACTAACTTATGTGGCCATAACAACCGAATATCGATTTAGGCCGAAAATAACATGCTCCGCCAGCCATCTCTGTTCTTCGCTAGCTAGCGCCAGTTAGAAATTCTAAGCGCTGTTAGGTTCTCCAGTACTTGGGCTTTACACCGGGGGTTAAGTCTTCCTCTTCTGTGTCGTCCTCTAGCGAGTTCCGAATATAACACCTTCTTAGCTGGAGCGTGTTCTTCCATTCGCTCGACATGACCTAGCCAGCGCAGCCGCTGGATTTTGATGCGCTTTACTATGTCAATATCGGCATACAGCTCGTGCAGCTCATGATTGAACATTATTCGGTACTCGCCACCAACCCAAATAGGTCCAAAGATCTTACGTAGGACTTTTATCTCGTAAATTCCAAGCATTCGCTCATTCGAGGTAGAAATTGTCCAGGCTTCAGCGCCATATGTTAGGACAGGCGAGACTTGTAGAGTGTAGTTTTCGTTCTTCGAGAGGGGGCTCGACTTCTCAATTGCTTACTCAGTCCAAAGTTAGCAAGAGTTATCCTACGCATGATCACCAGGCTGACGTCATTACAGTTGTTGATGCTGGTTTCAAGATAGACATAGTACCTTACTACTTCAAAAGCGTAATTATCAACAGTGACGTGCTGTCCAAGACGCCGGGACTCTTTGTTTGTTGACGCTAGATACTGCGTCTTGCCCTCGTTCACCGTAAAACCCATCCGACGCGACTCTCTTTCCAACTCTGGGAATGCTGCATTGACTGCTCCCGTGTTCATTCCGATTATGTCAATATCGTCGGCATACGCTACGCACGATAACGAATCACCTTGTCTGAAACCCCGTTCGGTATTAAACGGTGAGGATAGGTGCTCCCAATTTTCACTGCACAACGGGAATTAAGCAGAGTCATTCTACAAAGTCGAATGAGCTTCGCAGGGATACCGAACTCAGACATTGTTGTGTAGAAGTAATCTCTTATCGGACTGTCGAAAGCGGCTTTATAATCAACAAATGTCGATCTGTTTTTCTTGAGTTTTCTCCAGGATTTGGCGCAGTGTGAAAATCTGGTCGATGGTGAATTTGCCAGGTCTGAAGCCGCACTGATAAGTCCAATCAGGTAGCTGAGCATAGGCTTCAACTTTTCACACAGTACGCTCGATAGGACCTTGTAAACGATGCTCAGGAGACTTATTCCAAGGTAGTAGGTGCAAATTCTGTGGTCTCCTTTTTATGTACGGGACAGAGAACACTGAGCCTCCAATCATCAGGAATGCTTTCATCCGACCATATTCTGCTTATGAGCTGGTGCATGCAGGCGAACAGCTCATCGCCTCCGGCTTTGAACAACTCGGCAGGCAAGCCATCAGCACCTGCAGCTTTGTTCTTCTTCAGACTTAAAAGGGCCGTTTCGACCTCGTCATAGTCGGATGGTGGAACATCAACACCATCATCTGTAATCGGGGTTATCGGGCTGAATTTTTCGACAGTTGGACTAAAAGTACCTTCTTTACCCACCCTGGCATTAAAGTCGCCAAGCACAATTTTGATATCGTGGCAGGAGTAGCGGTCATAAGTTTTTTCGAGGCGCTGAAAGAAGCTCTCCTTTGTCACATTGTCCTTCTCATCCGTCGGAGTGTGGGCACATATTAGGCTGATGTTAAAGAATTTTGCCTGCCGTTCGTTCACAGGCTTGAAATGTGAGACAAGATGTCGTAGTCTCTTGCCGACCAAAAATCCGCATCTTGATTCGTGCCTTTCAGCATGGCAACTGTAGTATATGTCACAGGACGCTCTTTTGGAGCAGCCCTGCCCCGTCCTTCGCATTTCCTGGGCAGCGATGATGTCAGCTATGTATTTTTCGAGAACATTAACCAGCTGGATAGAGGCACCCTCCCTATAAAGGGACCGGACATTCCAGGTGCATATCCGTTAATCGTTGTCCTTTTTTCGTTTGCGGTGGTCATCAACAAAAGCGGTAGTCCTTATCCGAGGCATTGCTGTTTTCTTCAGCACTCACTTCAGCTGCCTCCCAGCGGGTGCCAGGAGGACGTTGCCCGATGGTCGCCACGTGGAGGGCCCCCATTACTAATAATAAAGGCTCCATCACAGTAAGCAGAGCAAGCTACATGACTACCCGTCATTAGTATATATATATATATATATATATATATATATATATATATATATATATATATATATATATATATATATATATATATATATATATATATATACTAATATTAGTATATATATAGATATATATATATATATATATATATATATATATATATATATATATAAATATATATATATATATATATATATATATATATATATATATATGGGTGCCGTAGCTCAGTGGTTAGTGTGTTCGCCTTCTGATCTGTAGGTCGTGGTTCAATCCCCGGCTGATGCATAACAAATTTAATATCGATAAGATTTTTCTTTCGAACGGTACCCACCTGTCCGCAAGCAATTGGCAATTCTTCCGACAGTAACAACTTGCCATGAAAAAGCTTCTTAAAGAACTCTGTGACAAAGCTCAGAAAAAGTGATGTCACAAGTGTTCTGCCGTTCGGAACAGGCTAAAATAAGTAGGTCCCTTCTAATATTGTCCAAAATTTAAGACGCACAACAGTAATGGAAGAGAAGCTCGGCCAATGAGACCTTTGGGGCTTTAAGTGCCACATATTTATTTATTTTTATATATATATATATATATATATATATATATATATATATATAATATATATTTATATAATATATATAATATATATATATATATATATATATATATATATATATATATATATATTTATATAAATATATATATATATATATATATATATTTATATATATATTTATATATATATATATATATATATATATATATATATATATATATATATATATATATATATATATATATATATGTTTATATATATATATATTTATATATACAGTGGCTCACAGCTTATTTCGTACAGTGTATATATTTTTATGTACATGGCTGTAACATCGAAACTAAAAAACTTATCGATAAGTTTTGAATGTAGATGTCTGTGTATGTGTTTAGTAAACCTAATAAGAAAACGGGGAACCCCAAAAATTTTTCTTTTTGTTATGCAAGAGAGAAAAACTATTGATCAGCTGATTTTCAGCTCACATCTTATTTCGTACACAAACTTCAATGTAAGTAAGTTTCATTCTGCCGCGCAGTTACAAAGTTTTTTTGAATTGTATGAGTTTTTGGACCTTTTTAACTATTATAACAATTTTTATTATTATTATTTTAAATAGTTAAAGTGCTGTAAATTAAACATTTAGCTTTATGGGTCATCGTACAACGATGGAACAGCGTAAACTGGTAATTAACCATTTTAGGAAAGGTCAGAGTGTGCAAAAAATTGCTGAAATGACAAATTTAAGTGCCTCAACTGTCCAATACATCATTCAACGCTTCGTTCGCGAAAATCGGTTGGAGAACAAGGGCAGAGAAGCACCTAATAAGATTTTCAACGCATCAGACGAGCGTTATATTGTACGAAAAATTAAGAAAAATCCAAAGTTATCCGCTCCGAAGTTGGCTGCAGAGGTTCAGCGTGAAATAGGAAAATCATCCAGTGCTGAAACTGTCCGACGTGTGCTGCGCAATCATGACTTGAACGGTCGAGTAGCCCGAAAGAAACCATTCATTTCGAAAATGAATATACAACGCCGATTTGACTTCGCCAAAGAGCATATTATTAATACTCCTGCGTTCTGGAATACCGTTATTTTCGCGGATGAGTCTAAGTTTAATATTTTTGGCTCGGACGGAATGTCATATGTTTGGCGTAAAGCGAATACCGAGCTAAACAAGGAGAACCTTAAGCCCACAGTGAAGCATGGTGGCGGTAGCGTGATGGTTTGGGCCTGTATGTCAGCAGCCGGAGTAGGTGAATTGGTTTTTATTGAGGAAACAATGGACAAAATGAAGTACCTCGAGATTCTGAAAAACAATTTACTTCAAAGTGCAGACAAACTGGGTTTGCGGGAAGAATTTCGGTACTACCAAGATAATGACCCAAAACATAAATCTGGGATTGTGCAATCTTGGCTTATTTGGAACTGCCCACACTTGATGTCTCCACCACCACAGTCACCTGACATGAATGTGATTGAAAATCTTTGGTCTATTTTGGACAATAAAATAAGAACACACAAGATTTCTAATAAGCAAGACCTAAAGAAGGTACTGATGGAAGAATGGAAAAAAATCACACCAGACATCACTCAAAAATTGGTGGATTCAATGCCAAATAGACTCCAGGCTGTCATTAACGCTAAGGGATGTCAACTAAATATTAAAATCAACTTACTTTCTTTTTAGTTTGAACTTAAAGAGACTGTACGAAATAAGCTGTGACATGAATTTTCCTATTTTTTTCTTATTTTATTTTTTTATAGTGTCAAACACTAAAATTTTGAAAAAGTAAATTTTGGAAAATAAAAAACAAACCTTCCTTTCTAAAATGGCATTTATATTTTGTTCAAATTTTTGCTATATTAGGAATTACGACTGCAGCAATTTTTAAACTGTCACTGTACGAAATAAGCTGGGAGCCACTGTATATCTATTTTGCATTCAAGTTATTATTATTTTTTTTTTAGAACAGTTTTTCTTTTTAAAGTTTTTTATTTAAAATCATAGTTCAAAGAATCATAAGAAAGAGGAACATGTTGATAATAGACAATGTCCCAGTAAATCAATTGAAAGAGAGCATAATGATGAACAGCTATCATCTAGTTATAGATTTTGTGAATAATGGGCAAAGCGAATTCAAATTAATTGTTGGTCATATCATTTGATAAAAAAAATTCCACTCTGTCACCAATAAAAAACACTTCAACTTTCCATGGGAATATTCTGCAGATAAGGGGAATGTATTAGTCAATGTAGGTGAAAATATTCTCTTGCCAGATATATTTTTGAAAAGGGTAAATGAGGAAATTATAAAATTATTGTGTGAACTACTGGAGAGGAAAACTCCTATAAATTTAATGCCTTTTTGCGAATGCACAAAGTTCAAACCCTATGATAATAGATATCATAATGATCCTGATTTTGATGGAGTTGCCGTAGATATATGTTAAAGTAATTTCAAACAAAAATGACTACTACAAAAATCAGAAGAGATTAAATCTATCTACAATGGTAAATCCAATGTCTTATGTGTAAATATAGAAGAATTCCAAGAACGAGATAGTTGATGGACTCCAATAAAAATAATTGGATCGGATATAAATTTAAACTAATACAAACCACTGAGAGGATCGTCATACATAAAACAGCCACAGAAATTAACCGAAAAACATGCAGGTATCAATGTTCAGAACAATAACGAATATTACTTTAAATGGGCAATCGTATCTGCATTCTCATCAGGAAAAATAATCATAGTTGCACCAGATTCAATGTTAATATTGAGGATAACTTAATTATTGTGGATGACAAAACATTAAATTTTGATGGACTAATATTTCTTATGCCGAATTCTTATACCAAATTTCGATATGATTGTTACCTTTTTATTAAGAAATTAGGTGCGTTTCCTGGTACTATTAAAATGATTCCTCTAAATAAAGAAATATATATATCACTTTCAAAATATATAAATATAGCAGAGAAACAATATGTATGGTTACGGTTTCTAGATTCATTCAGATTTATGTCCTCTGGTTTGGAAAGTTAAGCTAAAAATTTAAATAGTGAAGATTTTCATGTTTTAAAATCAGCGTATCCATCTAGTATAGAATTTATCTTATTGAAATGTAAAGGAGTATTTCCATGCGAGTATTTAAATTTAGTTGATCGTTTGAAGGAAAATAATCTCCCTCCTCGAGATCAATTATTCTCCACTTTAAATACTGAGGAATGAACATGCTGTTAGTGTTTGGACTAAATGTAAATGGAAAACTTTGCTCGACTACATGCTGTTGTATTCGAAAACAAATTTTTTTTTGCAGTAGATGTATTTGAAAAGTTTTGCAAAGTGTGTAAAGATATCTATCAACTAGATCCTTGTCATTATCGTACTATACCAGACTTATCCTGGGATGTTATGTTAAAAACCACCATGATTGAATTAGATCTTTTTCAAGGTATCAACATGTATAATTTCATAAAGAATGGAATAAGAGGTGGTATCGTTCAATGTAGCAATCGCTATGCGAAAGCAAATAACAAATATCTACCAGAATATGATTGCACTAAACCATCTGAATATGTTATGTATTTAGATGCCAATAAATTATATGGTTGGGCAATGTCTGAGTATTTACTCTTTGGTGGATTTGAATGGGTTGAGGACATTACAGATTTCAATATTTTCTCAACAAGCAATACTTCAGATGCAGGATTTATTCTAGAAGTTGATCTAGATTATTCTATATCCATTCAAGAATATTATAATGACTTACCGTTCTGTGCTGAAAATAAAAAGCCGCCAATTGGTAAATCAAGATAGGTTAGGTTAGGTTATGCGGCCGCCCAAAGGGGGGCGCACTTAGGCCAAATAATTGGCCCATTGTGTCACCATGCATCGTTGATGCTTACCATCCTATCTCCTCTGTTAAGCGGAACCATTGGGATTTCCTAATGAATAGAGCAATGTCCCTGACAGCCATGGGTGCAAGCTCAGTGGTATCTGTAAAAAAGGTACTCCCTAGTACAGTGTGCCTTCTGCGTGCCAAGGCGGGGCATCTACAGAGGAAGTGGTGAACACTCTCTTCCTCTTCCTCGTCCTGGCAGTTGCGACAAAAATCGTTGGCCGGTAAGCCGAGCCTTGCAGCATGCCTACCCACAAGCCAGTGGCCCGTGAGTACGGCGACTACATTACTGATGGTTTTCCTGCCCATTGACAACAGTGAACGGGTTCGTCTATTGTCAAGGGTTGGCCAGATTTTCCTAGTGGTAGCACAAGAGCTCTCATCCCGCCATCTTCTGTTGACTATGGTGAGATAATATTGTGTGATAAGAAGCGGAATTCCGGCTTGATGAACCTAGTGCCCGATCTCGCCAATTCATCTGCCGCACAGTTCCCTGGAATGTCCCTATGACCCGGTACCCATACAATGTGTACATTGTAGTGCTCCGCTAGCTCGTAAAGAGCTGAGCGCCATTTAAGGGCAAGTGCCGAACGTTCCTGCGAGAGATTTGATAGCAGCTTGACTGTCGGTGTAGATAAAAACATCTTTGAAGGATATTATATTACAGCGAAGCCACGTTGCCGCCTCCTTTATAGCCATTATCTCAGCTAGAAAAACACTGCAAAAGTCGGGTAATCGGAACTTGAGCTTTACGCGTAAGGAATCAGAAAAACGCCACCTCCTACCCTACCCTCCAATTTGGAGCCATCTGTGTACAATTGTACTGATTGAACTCAAGTTTCGTTGACAATACCCCTATTCCATTCTTCCGTTGGGGGTATATGGATTGAGAATCTATTGTCAAAGCATGGTGTGGGGATGGTATAGTCGATGGCATTCGGAATCGTAGTGCACTCCCCCAGGATCCTTGAATGCCCGTATCCTAGTTGAGCCCAGCGTGAAGCTATGTTTAGCCTAATTGCTGATATCAGAGCTCTCTGCTTGCCAAATAAATCTACGGGGAGTAGATGCAGTAGCGAGTAGAGCGCTTTTGACGGAGTGGTTCTTAGAGCGCCTGTTGTCAACACCGCAGACGTCCTTTGAACCTTATCTATTTGTCGTCTGTGTTCCTCCTTATTTAAGGATTACCACCAGACTATCACACCGTAAAAAAGAATTGGTCTCACGACCTCAGAGTATAGCTATGATACGATTGTAGGACTCATCCCCCATCTTTTACCTATGGCTTTCTTACAGGAATAAAGTGCTGAAGTTGCTTTACGAACCCTTTCCATCGTGTTTGGTTTCCAACTTAGTTTCCTATCTAAAGTTATACCCAAGTATTTCGCCTGTTCAGTTAGCTTTAGACTAGTTCTCCCAATTCTAGGTAAGGTAAAAATAGGTATTTTATGCTTTCTAGTAAAGAGGACTAGCTCAGTTTTGGCAGGGTTGATGGCCAGACCAGAGTTTGAAGCCCATTTGGACAGATATTGATAAGGCATGGTACATCACTTCGGTGAGTGTATTTAAATATTTTCCCGATGCCACAAGTGCCACATCATCTGCATAAGCCACCGCTTTGCATCCCGTGGCCTGTAAAGATATGAGAACTTCATTGATGGTTAAGTTTTACAAAAGAGGCGACAGCACACCCCCTTGAGGGGTGCCCTTATTCGTAAATCTGCTAATGCATGAGGTACCCAATGTTTGAGTTTGTCACTCTTTGCCTTAGCAACAGACTAATGCATCTAATAATAGGTTCATCCATTTTAAGTAGTGCAAGAGAGTTTTCACTGATTCTGAGTTTATGTTATTGAAGGCACCCTCAATACCTAGAAATGTGACCAAGCTAGATTCTTTGCAGTGCAAAGATGTTTCGATCTTCTGCACAAGTGAGTGAAGGGCTGTCTCAACGGACTTGCCTTTTTTATATGCGTGTTGCAATGAAGAGATATTCTTAGTATCTATAGAGCCCCTTAAGTACACATCAAGTAGTCTTTCAAGGGTTTTTAATAAGAAGGATGATAGACTTATAGTTCTGAAATCATTTGGCTTTGAGTGGGACGTTTTTCCGCCTTTAGGGATAAACACTACGTTAACTTGTAGCCATGTCTTGGGGACATAGCATAGCCTTAGGCATGCAGAGAAGATTTCCTCCAACCAAGGTGTTAGATGGTCCGCACACTTCTACATGTCCGCGGGTATAATTCCATTAGGTCCTGGTGACTTGAATGGTTTAAAATTAATTAATATTTGTGTTACTGATTACTTTGTGCGGGGTGTCGTAGATAATTCTACTAGGATTAACATTGGGAGTTCGGCCAGGGCTGTCCTCCAAACAGCCTGGAAAATGGGTATCAATTAGTACCCGAAGAGTTTCCAGACTTGAAGTGGCCCAATCACCATCCCCCTTCATAATGAAGCTGGGTGTAACTGGATTTGTTGCGAGAATCTTTCGTAGGCGGCTTGCCTCTGAAATTTCTTCTATGTTGCTGCAAAAGTCATTCCATGATGATCTTTTTGCTCTCCTAATCGCCTTTTTAGACACTCGTAGGCTCTCCTTATAGAGTTGTCATTGATGAGTGATTGATTGGCTCGGTTGAATTGCTGTCGACACTCCTTCCTTAGAGTGATGATCTCTACAGACCACCACGGAGGTCTCTTCTTTTTTGGAGTCCTTCTAATTGGATAGAACGCTACAGTAGCTTTCCTGTAAGCTTCTGTAACTTGATCAACAGCGGCCTCAAGCTGCTCCTCATTTTGCAGGCTTGAGGGCGCCTGAGTGAGGGATTTATTCAGGGTGGCCCTATACTTGGCCCAATTTGTGCGTTTCCTATTAAGATATAGTGTCTGCTTTTGTGGCCTTATATCAAGGCGGAAGCTAATATACCTACGATCCGAGAAAGAGTGTTCCTTGTCCACCCTCCATTCCCTAACTAGACAGTCCGAAGATTCATTCGTAAGGGTTATATCTAAAACCTCCTCCCTGTTGCAGGTAATAAAGGTCGGTTCTGTACCCATATTTGCGAGAGTCAAGTTAGAACTAATAATATATTCAAAAAGTGACTCACCTCGTTTGTTGTTATCTGAGCTGCCCCAGATATAATGGTGTGCGTTGGCGTCGGCTCCCATCACTAGGTTCGCCTCGCGTTTCCCCGCCTCTCGAACTGCCTTCCTTATTAAAGGGTGAGGTGAGAGTTCAGTATAATCGTGAGCCATGTACGCAGACATCAGCCAATATATTTGGGATTAATAATCTAACGCAATGGTCACAGCATTATTGTCACTATAATCAGATAGTAGGAATGCTTTGTAGCATTTCTTCACTAAAACACATGATCAAGGCTTACCTGCGTTTTGAGCATAGTAGTGTCCATAATTTTCGGAGCTTAGTCCGCGCACCTTATCATCCAGGACCCACGGTTCCTGAATTAAAAAGATGTCCTCCGCTTTATCGCTTAGCCGGAGGACGAGAGCAGCGGAAGCTGCTTTAGAGTGGTGCAAATTAATCTGGACCACCCTAAGCATCTTCCTTTGCAGAATTTAATATAGACGCCTCGTTCACCGTCGTATCGGTGTCCTCGACGTCATATCTTATTAATTCGTCCTCATCCGCTGTGCTAACTTCCACATTTCGGAAGAGGTCGCCAACCATCTCAGACGTTGACAGCGTATCGCAGTCCCCCCCCCACGACATGTCCTCAACCGGGGCCGAACTTACTTTCGTATCCCCTGGTTTTGGGTCTACTTTTCCTGCGTCTTTTTCATAGACTTTCAGGGTGATTTGGGAGAAGCCATAGCTTATCACCCCCTTCTGTTTAGCGAGAGGTGCCAAGGATTGCTCATTTAAGATCACAACGACCTGTCTTGAGTTCTCCATGGCCTCTCCCACAGGTCCGCACAGGACATTAGTTTGATGCGTCCTTGATGCCATCCGGCATCTCTGCAGCAAACGACCGGGCCAGAGTTCCTCGCCAGGATATCCCTGTATATCCTAAGGAGATTTATCTCCACTAGGCCCATTGCCCGAATGGCAGTGCTCCATCTTCATGGTTCCTATCAATGACGGCAAGGATAAGGTGGTCCTTTGTCACGTCACTGAAGGAACGCGCTTGGATATTGAATGTGGCCGAAGCCGAAATTTTCGCCTTTTTTGGCTTAGAAAGCTGCTCTTCTTGCGAGCGTTGCCGTTCCAGAAGAACGGGCATTTTCGCGTTCAGCGATTATGCCTTTTGCCCACTCCAGAGATTCTTTTTCTCGCTCTGAGAGTTCTGTTACCGGGACGCCACCGAGCTTTTCAGTAATTCTGAAAGCGGCTCTTCTTTCCCTAAATGTCCGGACAGACCCGCTTATTGGTTTAGCGGGAACTGTCACATTAGAGGCAGTAGCTGAAGTTGATAGATCTAAGTCCAAAGGGGATGTGGCTGCTGAAACAGGAGTCGCAGCCTTTGATAGTGTCTTAGTAGCAGTGGGTCTTGATATGGTAGTCACAGACCCTTTGCTAACTTGCACTGATTTCCTCGATTTCAGTGGTTTGGTGCCCAGAACTGGTATGCTTCTGCGTACAGGTGCTTTAGGGACAGCGGAGGAACCTGACTTTAGCATTTTATGCTCCACGCTTCCCGAAGAAGTTACAATTTTGGGACGAGTCCCTGTGGTGTCCGATTTGGACGATTTGTTGTCCATATTTCATATACAACCGCTTATCCGACGTATCAGCCATCGCGGTCTAATCTTTTAGGAGGGACTTGGAGGTCGTCCGAAGCAGAGCCCTATAGTCCACAGTTACTCCCTGAGCCGGACAGGTATCAGAAAAGCTCCGTTAAAATACAGCCAGTAAAGTCCCCCGGCTGCAAACTAACCAGTGGGCACGGAAACGCCTAACACCCTGGATTGGGAGAAGAATTTTATCGACTCCCAGGTCTAGATCCGTAGTGTTCTGTTGATTAGCAGGGTCACCTCAAGCAGGATGTGACAGAGTCACGCACTAGCGGTCTTGGTCAGATAGAGGATAGCGTCGTATATAAAGCTACGGCTGTATTGCGCATATTCTGACCCTGCAAAGAAAGTGCAGATCTGCAAATACACAGGCGCGCGAATATGCCTGACCCCAAGCACACTCGCACATCCACATACCTGCACACTTGCACCCTTGCTTGACCGCTAAATCAAGATAAATAACACCCGATTTAAATAACAAAAAATAATTACGTTATTCATTATCGCAATCTTAAACAACGTATTATTTTTTTTTCAATTTCTTCTATTTATTGTATCTTTCTTACGAAACTAACAAAAATTATACAAATCTTATATACCAAAAAATACATTTTGTTGATTCTACACCAATGTGTACATCATTCAAATAAATTAAAGCAAACAAATATAACATGTGATGTCATGAAGGACATATATAATATTAATGAGAGATTATGTGAAAGATATATTTAAAACATTTTTCCTTTTTAGTCTTTTAATATATTTAAGTTTAAGGAGCTCTCTCGTTAGAGTATTAGGATGATTACTTAGTCGTTCAGAGTAACGTTGGCAATGTTTCCCTATGTCTATTTTAATAGTGTCAATCTGTAGATCCTTGTGTATATTTGTGTTACTGATGTACCAAGGAGCTCGGCAAAGACGTCTAAGGAATTTAGATTGAACATGCTGAATTTTCTCAATATTAGAGTTTGAAGAAGTGCCCCAAAGCTGAATGCCGTAGCTCCAAATTGGTTTAATGGTGGACTTGAATATAAGCATTTTATTATGAAGTTACAATTTCGAGGCGTTTCCAATCAACCAATGAAGTTTGGCTGCTTTTAATTTAGCATACGATTGCTTTGTTTCAATGTGCTTCTTCCAGGTTAGCCTTCTATCGAGATGAAAGCCTAGATAGGTCACTTCGTTTTTTTGTGGTATTTTTTGACCATTAATTTGTAGTTGAGGGCATGATTCGTTGATTCTAATACACCATGTCTCCAGCCAGTGTTGTACTCTTTTTAAGTGACTTTGCATTTTTTCTGACGTTTTACTGGGATTATCATCGACGCTCAAGATTGCTGTATCGTCTGCAAAAGTTGATGTGAAAAGATTGCCATTTGTTGGTATATCTGAAGTGTAGATTAGATATAAAAAGGGACCTAAGACGCTTCCTTGAGGGACCCCAGCCATTATCGTACGTGTTTGAGTTAGATATGATCTTTGTTTAACCATAAATTTCCTATTCAACAGATAGCTCTTTAATATTTTGCAAATGTTATCAGGAAAGAGACAACAGATTTTGTGAAGTAGGCCATCATGCCAAACCTTATCAAAAGCTTGTGCGACGTCCAGAAATACTGCTGAGCAGTACTGCTTTGCTTCGAACGCTTTTGTAATGTTAGATACTATTCTGTGAACTTGTTCTACTGTACCATGTTTTGCTCTGAACCCAAATTGATGCAACGGTATAATGTTATTTGCTTCAACAATTGGCTGTATCTTCAACATGAATAGTTTTTCAAACACTTTGGATAGGATAGGCAGCAGGCTAATAGGCCTGTACGACGATACATTAGTTGAATCTTTTCCAGGTTTTGCAATCATAATTATTTGGGAAATTTTCCATGCTGAGGGGAAATAAC
Source organism: Megamerina dolium (assembly GCA_963854835.1). Classification (NCBI taxonomy): domain Eukaryota; kingdom Metazoa; phylum Arthropoda; class Insecta; order Diptera; family Megamerinidae; genus Megamerina; species Megamerina dolium. The sequence continues at coordinate 32,245,740 of OY978530.1, forward strand.
AAAGGCGTGGTATTGCATTCATTATGTGTAACAGCTGTTTTACTACAATTTGAGGTAGCTCGGCGATTATTTTGGCACTTATTTTATCATACCCTGCAGCTTTTTTGAAGTTTAGTTCATTTATGATTTTGTTAAGTTCCTTTAAAGAAAATCTCACTAAGGTAGTAGAGCTGTTATTGGTCATTATTGGTAATCCTCCATCTCTTGTAGATTCATTTGGTTTGAAAACGCCTTCTAAGAGATTTGCAAATGCTTCTGCTTTATCTTGATCGCTTCTTGCCCATGATCTATCTGACATTCGTATTGGAGCCTCTTTTATTATCGGACACTTTACACCTTTGACTGCTTTCCACAGAGAATAATCTGTATCTTTTGTTGCAGCAAGATTACTAATATATACATTTAAACGTCTCTCTTCGGCTTCTTTTAAGATTCTTTTAAGTGTTTTAGTGCAGTCTGCCAATGTTTGTTTTAGGTTTGGTGATCTATGCTGCTGCCATTCTCTCCTTTCCTTTTAATTTTAATTAATTCCTCAATATCGGCATTTGTATGCTTTTTATAATCTTGTAATTTATTTTGAGGTGTTGCAATTTTAGCAGCTTCATGAGCCAACTTGATGAAATATTCAACTGCACTGTCGATTTGCTTTACTGTCTAAGAGGTATTTTAAGGCCAATGTGAAAACTAATATATTTTTTATAATTTAGCCAATTAGTGAATTTGTTTGTAAGATACTGGCTTGATTCTCTGAAACTAACTAAAACATTTAGTAAAATGAACGATGGAGAATGATCAGATGAAAGTTCAAAGGATGGCCATGCCTTTAAATGGGTTCTTTTTAGACTTTTAGTTACTGTAGAGTCAATAAGATCCGGTACTTTTCTAGGATCCGAAGGCCAGTAAGTAGGTTGGCCGGTAGATATGGCATCATATCCGTTGCTTGATATTGTCGAGAAAAGACGTCTACCTTTTGGAGATATAAGCCTGGAACCCCAATAAGTGTGCTTGGCGTTATAGTCCCCCGCCGCGATAAACGTATGCCCTAAAGTTGCAAAAAATTCTGAAAATTGTGATTCTGTAATACTATGTCTAGGAGGACAGTAAACAGAAGATATTGTTAATTTTTGGGTACTTGTTTCTATACAAATAGAGGTGGAATGAATATATTCTTTCCAAATTCTTCTAATGCATGTTTTATTCTATTTTTGATGAGAATAGCTGTCCCTGCTCTTGCCTTATTTTCAGGGTGTTTGGTATCATAAAGCGTAAACCCATTTATTGAAAAATTACGTATTATGAATGGGTTAAAACTTGTAAAAATACATCGTATTTTGAAATTTAAACAATCAAATTGGTTAAAGAATCACGTCGATAGTAATACATATTATAAAAACCTTAAAAAAAAATGTGTTCGAAACAAATTTGTTTAAACAAAGCGTTACAATGGCTCCAGAGCAGGGACTCTCTCAAAAACACTACGTAGGAAACCACAACCATGACCGAATAACCACATCCACCCGGGTTGGGGTTTACACACTAAAAAAAGAAGGCTTACAATTACAAATGCAGTATCATGATCTATCAACAGAAGGAGGAGTTAAAGATTGCCGACAGCGGCTGAGTAGTTACGCGAAAGAACATCAAGCCAGGCAGACCATTGCTGAAACCGATGCCGGACTAGCTCCATCGGTTAATGTCACCATACCTCCATTAAATTCATTGCCAGTTGTGTCGGTAAATATAGCACCACCATTGCCTACTTCATTACCGGGTTACGAAGTAATGCATACAATACAACGCTGGGGGCTAATATTCGATGGCAAGAGAAATTTTTTCGAATTAATTGAGCATATTGAAGAATTAGCGGTATGGTACTTGGCATCGTTCGATAGGTTACTTTTGCCAATGAACGAATTATGCCACCACAGAGCTAGACATTGCCATAAGAGAGAGACCGTGCACAATTGGCAGGAATTTAGGGAGGCAGCCATGCGATTCTTCCTGCCACCGTGATATATACATCGGCTAGAAGACGATATCGCTAGACGGAGACAAGGGCCACGCGAAAAAGCGAAATAATTTATAAGGAGTTTCATGGCACTGACACTGCAATACCCGCGACTAAAATGGGAATGCCATCTAGAACGTGTAAATGACGGGCTACGGACAGAGTATCAGCTGTACATAAAACGATGTGAGTTCGACGATATCGATATGTTAATGGCACTCGCAGGTGAATACTATCATATTGGTGCAGAAGAATTACGACGAAACAGGCCACACCCTACTAATGCATTGAGTCAAAAGGGCACAAGCACACAGCGATACATATGGTGAGAGAAGGACAACACAATGAGGAGTTACACCCTGATTACCGGATATATCCCAACATAACTTACTTACTTATGTGGCCATAACAACCGAGTATTGATTTAGGCCGAAAAGAACATGCTTCTCTAGCTGGCGTCAGTTAGAAATTCCAAGCGCCGTCAGGTTCTCCAGTACTTGGTCTTTCCACCGCAGGTTAGGTTTTCCTCTTCTGGAGCGTGCTCTTCCATTCGCTCGACATGACCTAGCCAGCGCAGCCGCTGGATTTTGATGCGCTTTACTATGTCTCTATTAGCATACAGCTCATACAGCTCATGGTTGTACCTTATTCGGTACTCGCCACCAACGCAAATAGGTCCAAAGATTTTGCGTAGGACTTATCTCTCGAAAACTCCAAGCATTCGCTCATCTGAGGTGGAAATTGTCCAGGCTTCAGCGCCATATGTTAGGACAGGCATGATGAGAGACTTGTAGTGTGTAGTTTTCGTTCTTCGACAGAGGGCCCGACTTCTCAATTGCTTACTTAGTCCAAAGTAGCACCTGTTTGCAAGAGTGATCCTTCGCAATAAATCCAGGCTAACGTCATTACTGCTGTTAATGCTGGTTCCAAGATAGACAAAGTCCCTTACTACTTCAAAAGCGTAGTTATCAACAGTGACGTGCTGTCCAAGACGCCGGGACTCTTTGTTTGTTGATATTAGTTACTTCGTCTTGCCCTCGTTCACCGTAAGACCCATCCGACGCGACTCTCTTTCTAACGCTGAGAATGCTGCACTGACTGCTCGCGTGTTCATGCCGATTATGCCAATATCGTCGGCATACGCCAACAGCATGACACTTTTGTTGAAGATAGTGCCATTATGCCAACATAACCTGCCATGATAAACCAGTCAAAGCACTGGTCTACGCCTATGCAGCTTTAACGTTAGTGAGTAAAGGAATTCGTAACCACTTGCGGCATCGGCAAAAGCTGATCACTTCAACACAGCAAATCATGTTAGCTAACGGCGAAGAAACTTCGACTGATCAGATTGCGCATTGAGCTATGCGGACGGCAACAATTACGTACTGTTGTAAGAACGAACGATCTTTCTCACTTTTCCATATACAACTCCACCACCATGAAACCACGATCACTCTCTATAAAACCTGGAGTTGATCAATGGCTAGCCAAGAAACAGCGGTTCTATCGACGCGATGCTAATATAGAATACCGAAACGGCACACGAAATAATGTTGTTGATATACATTGTCGAAACACGCTAGGCATATTGAATTTACCTCTAAAAGAATAAATCATTTGAACAAACAAAAATGGCAGAACGCGACAAATGATACGAGTGACACCTGAGAAAAAAAGCTATACTGGCGATAATACAGGAAAAATATAGGTGGAAAAAGAGAAGAACCGACGGTAGGCTTGTTCGTGCCTCCCAACCAGCGAGACGCTGTCATTCTAGAAAATAATTACGCCCTGACAGCGGGTCACTTTGGGATGTCAAGAACCTTGCGACGGATTAGGAAATAATATCATTGGCCGAGAATATTCGACGACGTCAGAAAATACGTCAAATCATGTCAAGCACTCAAACTCTAGCATTCCCATCACTGTCATCCCATCTGTTCAACAAACGCTTCACCTCGCAATAATAATTCAAGCGAAAGAAGTTCCACCTCACCAATGCACAGAGGAAAACAATCTCATGTTAATGTACAACTCGGCTAGATACAACGACATACAAGGAGGAAGAACCTTACTCTCGGTTTTATTAATTAAGTATTTCTTTTTGCTTATTATTATTGTTATTTAAAATTTACATTTTATATTTATATGATTATTTATAATTTGTATTTTCATTACTATTATTTTATACGCATACGTATAAAATAGGTTTTCCTTTTTCTATAGGAATAGGTATTTTCATTGTAAATTAGGGGGGAGTATAACATGCATACCAAATGATAAATAATCAAATGCTTATATCATTGTATTTTATTTCGATCACTTTTGATCAATATATACATGTGTTTCCCTTTATACACACTCTTCTCCCTTATGCTTCTTCTTGTCATCATCATCATTTGGCGCTACAGCTCCTTGTGAGCTTTGGCCTGCCGAACAATACGCCTCCATGTTACTCGGTTTCTTGGCATCTCTTTCCAGTTTCCTAGTTTTAGTTTCTTTAGGTCTTCGTTTAATTCGTCTATGCATCTTGATCTTGCTCTTCCTATTGGTTTGTTGGCGAATAACTTTGCATCTAGTATTTTTCTTTGAGATCTCGAACCTTCCATTCTTGTTACGTGGCCTAGCCATCTTATATGTTCCGCTTTGATAAATTTCATCACGTTTTCGCCTTGAATTAACTGATCAAGCTCGTCATTCCATTTTAGTCTCCATTCGTCAGGTCCAATTTTAACTGCTCTGGAGATTTTTCGGAGAATTTTCCTTCGAAATTCATCAATTTTGTTTTGTCTTTTTCACTCACAGTCCAAGTTTCAGTTCCATAGTATAAGACTGGGCGTACCACTGTCTTATACAGTGCTAGTTTGCAGGATCTGTTAACAAGTTTTGATTTGAAGAGTTTTATGAGTGATGCGAATGATCTATTAGCTGCTTGGATTCTTTCGTCGATTGTAATGCTCATGGCGTAGTCTGTTGTTAGTTTGTATCTAAGATATTTAAATGTGTTAACTATTTCAAATTCATATTTTCCAAGCTTATTTGTTTTCAATGTCTATCCAATGTTTTTCGCTCTAGATTTGATATTTGATCATTTCTTCATTGATTTTTAGTCCAATCTTTGCTGCTGCCTTTTCAGTTTCGGAGAAAGTCGCATACTTCATCTATTGCGCAGGACAATAATAAATTAAAAATTGTTGATGAGAGCGTATCGCCCTGGCGAACGCCGGTCGGTGTACGCAAAATCATCATTATTATTCTGGTAAATTTTACTGGTATTTTACATTTTTGAATATTGTTTGAGACCAGTGAAGAACAAATGCAAGTCGATGTTGTGTTCGTAACATTTTTCCATTGATTGTTTGATCGAGAAGATTTAGTCGGACGTTAATCTACGTGGTCGAAAACCACATTGATATTCGAGCAGTATTTTTTCGGAAAATCGTATGAGTCTGTTTACTGTTGATTTGACTGTGACTTGATTGCGGGTTTAAATTGAAGTTTAAGTCTTCGCAGATGCTTTCTATATTCTTCTTAATGGATTCTCACTTATTTTTCTGGCATATTTTCGTAGCAGTTCTTCTTTTCCCGATGTAAATTTCTTCAGCTGCTCTAGTTTTCTTTTCCAACTAGCTTTTTCTTTCTTGATTTTTAGCTGCTATTTATTGATTTCTGCAGTCTGCATCGAACCATTCTGAGTTCTTCTTCTTAACTCCTCTCGTGACTGTATTTGACGATGCAGTTGTAAGTGCATGTTTTGAAATTGCCCATTCCTCCTCTATGGTTTTTGATATTTCACTTTTGGAAATTTGTCGTAGATTTTATCTTGGAAGTTTCTCTTTACTTTCGTGTCTTCTAATTTGTCCGTGTTCCACATCATCCTTTACATTCCTTTGGTTTTGGTCAGTTTTTGTCGCAGTTTCACTCTTACTAAAAAGGGATCACTGTAACAGTTTGGATCTCTGAGGCTTGGTACATCGGTTATGTTGCTTCTTCTTCTTTTGCATATGAGGACGAGATCAATTTGATTCGCATCGCTGGTTCCTGGAATTTTCCATGCGCCTTTGTGTATGGCTTTATGAGGGAACGGAGTACTCATGATAAATGTTATTGTAGCGCTTGCAATGTTACATTGCCTCATGCCTCCCATAACAATAATTGTGTCATATTTGCTTATTTTCACGTAAATTTCTTCAAGAGTCGCATAGAAGCGCTATTTTTCTTCAACAGCTGCATCCTCCGTTGGTGCATATGCTGATATCAATGTAGCCGGCAATGTTCCAAGATCCAAGATTTCAATCAATATTCTTTTTTTGTTTCTATTATCGTCAACGTTTACAAGCTCCTTCTGAGGCTTTATTTGCATTTGCATGACAATTATTTTCTACGAGTGAATTGTTGGCCCAACGTCGTCTAGGCTGATTATTCCTACATCCTCGGATAGTCCGTTACACCACGGACTTTGGGGCGCCTTTTTCTCTTTAGAGGTTTGTCTGTTAGGGTTATACCACCTATGCTCTTGTTGTTACATGTTCTTGTGCTTCTTCTTGTACATGTGCTTGTGCTTCTTCTTGTACATGCAGTTAAAAAACCAAAAACACAAACCCATGCATATCTGTAGTATAGATGTATTCTTCTTCTGCTTAATGCTTTTTCTTGTATATGCAGTTAAAAACCAAAAACACAAACGCATGCTTATCGATGTTGTTGACGCATTCATCTTCTACCTAATGCTTTTTCTGCATGAATGATCGCATATACAGTACTAATATTTAGAATTAAATAGTTTACTTTAAACAGTAACATATTAAATATAATTCTTATATGCCTCATATACGTTAAAGGTTAAGCTATTCGTCTTTGGCAGAAGATTTTTGACTTTGCATTCCAAGCAAGCATCGAGCATTTGATTAAGTGGTTTAATAGTTGTTTTAGGTGGTTAATTGGATCACTTTCGAAACGAGTGCTTTCAAAATAGATTCCATCGAAATTATGTCGAAAGTTCGTGTCCAGAAAGAGCTCACCGAGCGATTTTAGGATAGCCTTCTGAGAGCCTTCTGCTCTGAAAACTAATACTGCTCAGGTATAATCAGTCGCCATCCCGCTGATTATTCACCTTTTCATTAAAGGTAATATCCCTCTTCAAGGATTGAAAAAACGAACAAGAAAATCGAAAATCGTATTGTTGTAGTCGGCCTACTAAAATGCAACATGGTAAAAGGCGATATATTTCGGACGTTTGTGTATGTGCTGTGGATTTGTTTGAGGATACTGGTGGAGTACGAGACCGTCAAAGATCCGGCCGTGAGAACTCAAAAAGCGATCAAAGCTTTGAAGAACCGAATCGACCGAAAACCGCTGCAAAAGCAGAAAATCTTGTCACGAGAAATGTAAAATTCGCAAAAATTCAAGTCTTTGAAGATTCGGGACTCAGCGCGTACTGGACACCTGCTGACGGCCGCATTAATTGATTCATTGCTGATTGGTCGCATCAGGTACACTCTCACAGACAAATTCTGTTTACTGACGAGAAAATTTTCACCGTAGAAGAATCATTCAATACACAGAACGATCGTGTGTATGCTCGGTCATCCAGAGAAGCATCCCAGCTTATCCCGAGGATCCAAAGAGTCCTCTGCTCCAGCTCACATGGCAAAAACCACTCAACTGTCGTTAAAAAACAACATCCCGGACTTCATATCAACGGATGTTTGGCCAGCTGGTAGTCCAGACCTCAACCCGTTGGATTACAAATTGTAGTTCGTATTAGAGGGTATGGCTTGCTCTACTCGACACCCAAGTACTGAGTCGTTGGAGCAAGCTCTTGTCCGTGCAGTGAATAATTTCCCCATGCATGAAGTGCGTATATCGATCGATGAGATCAACCCAAGTCGTGCTGGAAGGCAATGGAAATCATTTCGAATAAATTGTTCTAATATTTGTAGCCATTGAAAAATATTAATTCGTTTTCATTTGGCGTCAATTTTTCTGCGTACCAATATTTATGACTTGACTAGGTATTTTTAATAAAATAATTGAATAAGGTACACCAACCCAGCCTAACACTCCCAGTGTCGGTGAATTTACTTATTCATTGAATAAGTAGTACGTAATTCGGTTCTCCTCACACAACAAGAGTTTGTCTGCATTCCTAGCTACTAGCAGAATGAGCTGGAAAGAAAAGCCACGCGTTACAAACAAAGCTCTTATTGCGAAGACTAATTTTCACAGTTTAAAACACTTTACAGACACCATGATAGCAGTAGAGTTGAGACAAGAGAAAGTTACCTGTAATAAACCTATTCACTTGAGATTTTCTGTTCTAAAATTATAAAAATATAAAATGTACGATTTCCACTATGGATACATGAAACGAAAATTTAATGATAATTCAATATTGAATAATAGAGATTCATTAGTTTACTCCATTCAAACGTCCGATTTTTATAACGATATTTATAATGTTATTGATATGTCGGAATACCCAAGCAATTCCCATTGAAAAATAAAAAAGATGAAGGCATGATGAAAAACGAAAACTAATTATGAGGGAGTTTCTTGGTCTACGCTCAGAAATGTATTCAATGGATGGATTTGAGGGTAGGGAGATAAAAAACAAAAGGCGTAAACAAATATGTTTTAGCTACGTTAAGTATAGATGATTACAAAAAAAAGTTTATTTCAAAATAAGATATATTATTACAAAATATATTTTTTTAAATCTAATGTCCATTATATGCACAACAGTAGTCAAAAGTAGAATTAAGCAATAATGATTATAAGCGTTATATTAGAGAAGACGAAACACATACTTATGCTTGGGGTCAGAATAAGTGATAACAATTAATAATGTATGTTTATACTCGTATATATGCATGTAAACAAAAACAATTAAAATGTAATTAGATATATTTATTGAAATTAAATAAAAATTAAAATTAAAAGTTTTCCTTCATTGTGAAACATTGTGAAAAAATGCCTGATATTGCGGTTGACCTGTGATAAGAATAATAATTTCGTAAGAAAATATTATCAGCTAACAATTGACTCCTGAATGTGTATCACATTTAGAAACATATAAATATGATGACAGATCAAACTACATAACAGCCAGTGAGTTGACTTGCGATGAGTTCAACAAGGATTGCGCTAGCCCCACCCGGTTGAGGCAGTTAGACACGTTACCTTGCGAAAACACCACCGGATCACAGTGTTTGAATGAATTATATCTCCTAAAAGCTTATAATATAAATCGTAGTATCTCGTGTTGAGGTGCTAAATTTACATTCCATAAATGATTCCATAATAATTTTAATTGAAAAAAAAAAAACAAAAAAATGATTTGTAAAACTATTCAATATTGGATTATAAGAACAATCCTAGCAGCGGAATGTTAGTGTTAGAGGAGTACCGCTTTTAATTATTTTAAATATTTGTACTTTTGCAAAGTTAAGTTAAGTTGTTACCTTCAGTACATCGTTCTTTTTTTCAACAGTAGAACGTGCATCATTCTCATCAAATTTAAAACGAAGTAAAATTAATTCGAAGTAAAATTCTTCTGCACACCCCAACCCCCTTGATTGTTTGATTTTATGTCATTGTTTCATCATTAAAATTTATTAGTTGACCTTTCTGATGAACGATTTTGACAGTAATTGAACCTTTTTCTCTGTTGTTTAGCGGAAAATAAATGGGATTTTGTGGGATCTCATCTATTTTATACCCAGGCTCAACGTTGACGGAAAATTGATGTAATATGTGTGCTGTTCTTCCATTTACATAGGATCCGGAAGCAACACCACATTACATGCATATCGCATTATTTACGGTTATCGATTGGGAAGTATAACGCACCAGGTTGTAAAACACTCTTTGAGAAACATAATCTTTGTCCAATGCTCCTCTCCTTATCGAAGTAAATAGCCTCATGACTAGTGGATATTTCCGCTTGCAATGTGTTGTTATTTGCTTTTATTTTAATATGTGCATCATCGTTAGTTTTTGTTATATCATAATCTTAGACTACTAAATTAGCAATGTCATCAAATTCATAGGAACCAACAGGAATATCTATAATATGATCACAAAATAAGTTGTTGTTGTCATCAACATTTCGTATTTAATGATAGGTTTGAAAATCAACTAGAGCACATCGATAATTTTGTTTTAATTGAATTGGTGGAAAGAAATTTGCTGTTTGAATTGACGAATTACCAGTTAAAGTAATCGGTTTAGACATTTTGACTGATTGTGATAGACATAGTTTTTAAAATGTTGTTTTTAAAATGTTTTATTGTATTTGTTATAATACAGCCTGTCCAGTAGAAGCGTGATCTTCATACGAGTTCAAAAGATTTTGAAATTCTTTGTTGAAAAATTCTTTGATTTTATCGACCTAGCGACATTATGAGCATTTTTCGTTTAGAGTGCTCCACCCCTAGCAAACTTGGAAAATGTGTCTGTAACTGTGAGCCAGAAGCGAAAACCTTTGTTGTATGTGGAGTATATACCCTTATCAACAAGATCAGCTTGCCAAATATCGTCAATGTTTTTTGTTATAACTTTTCTACGTGGAAAATTTCGTCGAGCTTGTTTTTGTAACTACGTAACAAGTTCTCTTTTACTCATCTTTTAATCTTGTTTAATTTTCTTTATTTTCAATATCATCCTTGTTTTTCAAAGTAAAGGGCTCGTTGGTGTCGCTATTGGTCTTGTGATTTTCCTCATCGACTGACTCAGTTAAATTCTCGTCATCGATGTGTAAGTGATCATAAACATACTTTATATGCTCTTGAACATTTTCATCAATATATTTTTCAATAGTTTTATAGTGTTCATATATTTTATCCAAGTCCTTTTCAATGTATTTGAAACGCTCGTTCAACGCTGATATTAAAGAGCTTTTTACGTAATTTAAACAATAATTCAACAGAGATACTACAAAAGCTTTTGTTGAAACATCGTTATCATCAATGAGTTCTCCTACATTTCTAAAAAAAAAAAATAAATATGTGGCACTTAAAGCCCCAAAGGGCTCATTGGCCGAGCTTCTCTTCCATTACTGTTGTGCGTCTTAAATTTTGGACAGTATTAGAATGGACCTACTTATTTTAGCCGGTTCCGAACGGCAGAACACTTGTGACATCACTTTTTCTGAGCTTTGTCACAGAGTTCTTTTTAAAAGCTTTTTCCTACATTTCTAATACGTTTATATTTAATGTTTATATTTTTATTAGCATCGAGCATAAAACTGTTATCACTTATTGCCTTCTTGACAACATTGAGCTTTCTTTTTGAGCTATTTGAATAACGTCCAAATTTATCAACACTCGTTCTTTTAAATAACAATATTCGCCTTTTTTAACTCTTCGATAATTGATACAATTATTGTGTCCAGCTGATTGTGATGAAATTAAAAGTCGTAAACGATCAAAAATTTCATTTGGTTAATTCCAATGAATATAATTGGTTTTATTACTATTTAGAGTCATTAAACTTTCACCTCTACGTGGAGACGATATCGAATCAGATTTCTCTCTATCACTAAATAGTTTGTTGATCATATGATTGTGTTTATACATTCCAGTTCCTTTGAATTGTTGATGTGAATCAAAATTTCGTTTGTGAGCATTCGTTGTGGTCAATATATCTTTGTAAATCTCTAATTCAGGCTCAGTATAATTAATTGGATGTAATAAGGAATGTAAAGAATGTAAGGAATGTAAGGCTAAGTCTTATCACCAATTTTTAGTTGATATTTTTTTAACTCCAAAGTTGATTCAACAAAATTCCAGTTTCTTTTTGGATCCTCATGAGGGCCATATAACTTATCCAGTTTTTTATCTTGATTTAAAAATCTTGACTTTGATTGCAATGTTGACTGATCGCTATGTACAGTATCATATTGATCGCCACTCGTTTTATTGTTGACATCATCAGCATCATCAAAAGTATAGTTTTTAGGAGTTGTTAGTTTACCTTTTGTTATTGGTGTGCTAGACTCCATTTTTTTTAATTTCTGTACAACTTCATCCTTATTAGCATTCTCTCTTTTATCTTCATCCTTCATTTTTACTTCATTTCTTTTGGTACTCGAAACTAGTTGCTTTAATGGTTTTGTTATAGGTGAACAAGTTTTTTCCAGATAATCCAGAGTATTTAATTCTCCTAATTTTAACAAAGTGAATTTTCGATTGAGATCATTTTTACTCCTTATAATATTTTTCTTCACTTGTTCAGTCATTCACGTTTTATAATCGGGCTAAATCAGATCAGATAAGATCAAATAAGGTCTAGTATTATCAGATCAGCTTAGGTATGATCAGATAAATTCTGGTAGTATTATATCAGATCAGGCCTGGTAGTTCAGGTCAGGTCAGTTCAATCTGATATAATGCACTAAAGTTGATTGTGAAATAGTTAAACTTTTATAGATGCATAAAAACGTTAAAGCCTTTTCGGTATCTGCCACCATATTTATCCTTCCAACATTCGCTACATATTTACATAAACTTACACAAAACTCCTATCTGCTCCCACATAATCATTGTATATATGTTTCATATTTAATCCATCTTGTTTAAAAATAATAATCATGTTAGCATTATCACGTATTAAATGATTGGGTATTCTTGTATATGTTTGACATAAATAAAAACTATCTTCTGATGACGACCCATACAGCAATATGATTTTATATTATTTGGTTTCTCACAAGCGACATCATCAAATGTTATTATTGAATTCCTTTTTGCTTCCTCAGGTAACACAATATCATTTTCAGAGAATGTATAAACCCCATTCCTTTGACGGGCTTAATTAATTTTCTCAAATATTGATATTTTGGTTGGTGTAATGACTTTGAATATAACATAAATATATGTATTTAAGTCTTAATCAATTTGAACTTTCTATGAAACTCAACATGAACTTGGTCTTTGATGGCAAAACTATTAATGCTCTTATATTGTTTGGTAACTATGAACTATGTCTAATTTGATTTCCAGAATTTCCTGTTACTTTAAAGTCAAGATTTTTTATAATAATATTATTTTGTTGCATTTAAAACAAATCTTCACAACAATCACTATAACTGCAGTGACAACACTTGTTTTATGACCTTTAAATATATAAGCTGTAAATATAAATTTCTATTTTCCAGTCAATCAATAAATATCATCGTTTTTATACATATGATAACAAAATTAATATAATGGTTTTTAAATATTCATAACGAATTAGTTATAAACAATCAGTGGACGTGGACTACTTAATAACGTTTTAAACTCTTTGCCAAGCGAGCTACATTTACTTAGATATCAATTTTGTGGACCGGGAACCACATTGAAAGAACGCCTAAAAAGAAGTGATCGAGGTATTAACTCACTAGACGCGCTTGTAGAGGACACGATATTGCATACTCACAAACTAAAGACTTAAACGAACATCATATAGCATATAAGGTACTAGCTGAAAGAGCTTAGGAGAGAGTATCATCTAAAGACAGTAGTTTGGGAGAGCGCGCAAACGCTTGGTTAGTAACAAACACGATGAAAACTAAAACAACATTTGGATTGGCATGAGTTTTAGCTAAGAAGAAGAAGAAGAAGAAGAAGAAGAAGAAGAAAAGAACTTCAGCAAATCACAGCCTCAAAGTCACACTGCAGCAATAAAGAAAGCTACAAAAATTTTGAAAAAATGTAAACCTGAGAGTATTGAGGAAGTTAATAAAATTGGTAAAAAATTAATTGCTCCTACATTGAAAACCATTAATTCAACTGATGCTATTTCTCAGATTATAACTATTCCAAAAGTAGGAGGACTTTTACCAATTATTCCAATACTTACAGCGCTTGGTGCAATAGCTGGAATTGCTACAGGAAGTTCAGCAATTACAAAAACAGTTAATGAATTTAGAAAATTAAGGAATAACTAAAATAAGCAAATCGCCACAATAACACTATGGAGGCGATACAATGAGGAAAGGACTATACCTTAAGCCATACAAAAAATGATTTGGATTTTATTATAAGCCGTAACCAAAAAACTCCCAAGCAATCTGCATACATACCACATTTTTGAGGGATTTTTGTGCGTGATACTTTAACAGAACATGTTCACCAAATTGAAAGTGGTATTGTTAACCTTGATTTTAACACATTGGGTAGCATACTATATAAACGTGTGCGTGTTAAATTTTGAACAGTATTAGAAGGGACCTACTTATTTTAGCCGGTTCCGAACGGCAGAACACTTGTGGCATCACTTTTTCTGAGCTTTGTCACAGAGTTCTTTAAGAAGCTTTCCCATGGCAAATTGTTACTACTGGAAGAATTGCCAATTGCTTGCTTCGAATATATTCGATATCAAATTTTTTATGCTTGAGCGGGGGATTAAACCCACGACCTACATATCAGAAGGCCAAACACTAACCGAAGAGCTACGGCACCCACTTTTTAGTTCTATATTTCAAAAAACGTTCTTTTTGGTTTTTTTAACTATTATTTATTTTATTAGTAAAATCGTTTTACATGAGTAATTAAAGTTAGCGTATTAAGTTGTGGGTGCCGTAGCTCAGTGGTTAGTGTGTTCGCCTTCTGATCTGTATGTCGTGGTTCAATCCCCGGCTGATGCGTAACATATTTAATATCGATAAGATTTTTCTTTCGAACGATACCCACCTGTCGGCAAGCAATTGGCAATTCTTCCGACAGTAACAACTTGCCATGAAAAAGCTTCTTAAAGAACTCTGTGACAAAGCTCAGAAAAAGTGATGTCACAAGTGTTCTGCCGTTCGGAACCGGCTAAAATAAGTAGGTCCCTTCTAATATTGTCCAAAATTTAAGACGCACAACAGTAATGGAAGAGAAGCTCGGCCAATGAGCCCTTTGGGGCTTTAAGTGCCACATATTTATTTTTTGTATTAAGGTTGCGAACAATATATAAGGTCTAGTAAAAAGAAAACCATTACTTTTGCATTATATTGAAGGTTTTATTTAGCATAGTTAGAATGATCCGATTTAATCAAATATGCACCGTTTTATTTCGATAACTTGTTGCCATTTTGAAGTAATTTCATAATGCCGCTCTCATAGAAACCCTCGTCCCTATTGACAAAAAACTGGAGAGTAGATTTTCACAAGCTTCTCTTGAGGCGAATTTTTCACCAGCAAAATCATTCGCTATAGATAGGAACAGGTAGTAATCACTTGGTGCCAGGTCCAAACTATAAGGTGGCCCCTTCTGGGCGATTGCTTCCTTCAGACGGTCCAATTGTCGACAGTACATTTCCAAATAAAGAGTTTGGCCAGAGGGGAGCAGCTCAGAGTAGATGATTCCCTGCCAATCCCAATAAACACATAGCAAAACTTTCCTGACTGTCAATCCTGGCTTGGCCACCGTTTGCGCCGGCTCACCGCAATTCGACCACGACCGTTTTCACTTAACGTTGTCGTACGTGACCCACTTTTCATCACCAGTAACCATCCGCTTCAGAAATAGATCGATTTTGTTGCGATTCAGCAGCGGTTCGCAGATGGAATTCGATCCATGAGATTTTTTGCGTTAACTCGTGTGGCACCCATACATCGAGCTTCTTTTTGTATCCAGCCCTATTTAATAGAAACAGTTCTTAAATGATGGTCAGACTCGACGATTTCCATTATTTTATCGATATTTTCGAAAATTGGACTT
The DNA here is from genome assembly GCA_963854835.1 of Megamerina dolium. NCBI lineage: Eukaryota > Metazoa > Arthropoda > Insecta > Diptera > Megamerinidae > Megamerina > Megamerina dolium. The sequence continues at coordinate 32,261,440 of OY978530.1, forward strand.
CCAGAACGTGGTGATCTTTGGCATCAAAATTACCGGAACGGAATAGACGAAATGAAAATTGTACGCGATTGGCTGTTACAGTATCAGGACCATAAACAGTATTCAAAGTATTCAAAGCTGTAAAATATTTTCTTCGTATTTTATATTTATTTTCGTATTTTCTTTTTACTGGTGTTCATCTTTGACGCGTGCTCAAACAATACTGAGTCAAGCAATCACAAAACTGAAAAGCTTATTTAGTACGAAATCCTATCTTTCCAACGCCGTCTAGCGTAACGCGATCGCACTTATACAACGCGAGATACAGATTAATAAAGGCATCTTTAGAAAAAATGGCTTTCTTTTTACTACACCGATATTTACACTGCATTTGTTCCATATTTACAATAAATACAATTTTTACATTACGTTTATAAATTTTTTTCATATGATTTAATTGATGTAACCCACATGGGATTTCTCAAATTCGAATACCTTTATACCAGCCGACTGCTGCAACATATCCCAGGTATGTGGAGAGATATCGTTAACAAGTAAGAAAATATAACTAAATTGTTTATTTATGAGGAAATTGGAAAGGAGTAACAACATCAATAAACTGTCGCATAGCTACATTGTAGAAAAATTTCACTTCGCTTAAAGTGAAAATTTGTTTTTTACTTAAAGAATAAACGAAACGATAAAATTGTTTAAATCAAGATAAACATGTATTGCCACAAAAAAGACACTTGTGTACAAAATTTCATTATTTTCTGAGTATTAAACTTAGTTTATTTATCGTTGCTAGATTTGACCCTTCATAAGAAAGTTTAAGAAAATCAGAAAGCTTAACTTTATATGATTGTATTCGTATAAAGCAAATGGGATGTTCCCAAATTCAAACATATCAACAAAAATTCCTGTCACAAAAGCTCTCGGTTTGTGTACAAACTCAAACAGAAGAATTTTCATTTATACAAACCTACGCCAAAACATTAGCCAAGTGTGTAAACAAATCGAAAAATATAAGCATAAGCGATGTATGTGAACAAATCGGGAAATATAACTAAATTATTTATTTATGAGAAAAAGGAAGGGGTAACAATTATGAATTGTTAAATTATGTATAAAACTGTCGAATAGCTATATTGTAGAAAACTTTCACTTCATTATATAAAATAGGGTCAGAGAAATTGGAACCTTAAAGTGAAAAATGTTTTTTTATTTTTTATTTAAACAATAGACGAAATGATCAAATTGTTTAAAACCAAGATAAACATGTATTGTAACCAAAAATATGCTTGTGTACAAAATTTCATTATTTTCTGACTATAAGTTAGTTTATTTAGCGTTGCAAGATTCCACCTTTCATAATGAAGTTAAATAAAAGCATTTAAAAAAAGAAGTATTGAAAGTATCAATTCACTAAATGTCATTTGAATGTCAAATAATGGTTTCCAAAAGACAAGGAAGCGAGATAATTATACAAGTACAGTCTCAACATAAGCCCAAATTACTAAAATCAAACTTAGTGAAGCAAAAGTGTGACAAAAAATATATATAAATACAGTTTGTATACAGACCTTCAAATTAGAGAATTAAAATGTATTAAAAAATTAAATTAAAGAAAAACAAATTTTTATCACAATGTACAACATTCATCCAAATCGATGAACTGTAAGCTTTATTTGATACAGGTTCCACAACATCCCTTCTAAATCAAATTAAATTACCTCAATATGATAGATAGTAATCTATCAAATTACTCAAAATACGAATTTTTCATCTTTAAATAATAAGACGAATGTTACACATGAAGTAACATATTTGTCTCTATAATTTGGAGAAGATGCTAAGATGTCATGGAAGTTGACTGAGTAAGTGCGAATAAAAGCTATAATCGATAAGCACAATGAATTTATTATATTAATTAACAATGAAACACCGGACGATGCGACCAAAGGGAGCTTCTTTCAGCGCCTCGAAGGTGTTTATGACCGCTGCCCCGCCACGATATAAAAATTGTTGGCGAGTTTAATGGCAGAGTATCTTTGATCCAACCACAGCACGAAAGATGGTAATTAGTAGTACCAGATTTCAATATCTCGACATCCATAGAGAGACGTGGCTGTCTCTAGATCAACGAAGGAACAGCCAAATTGATCACGTGATGATCGACGGAAGGAATGGTCAGAGAGGCCATTTTTATGCTGAAAAACAACAAAGCCGCAGGTGGTGATGGATTGCTGCCGAGTAGTTTAAGATCGGAGTTGATGAGTTGCTCACCAGCATGCGCCATCTCATAAGCAGAATATGGTCAGATGAAAGCATGCCCGATGACTGGATGATCAATGTTCTCTCTCCCGTACATAAAGAAGGATACCGCACAATTTGCGCTAACTACCGTGGAATAAGTCTTCTTAGCATCGCACACAAGACCAAATTTTCACAATGCACCAAAAAACTAAGTAAACCAGATCGACACAGACCAACTATTTGTTGATTATTAAGCCGCTTTCGACCGTCTGCGAGGCTCATTCTGTAATGTATAACTCCCGTTGTGCAGTGAAAAGCGGGTAGGACCTCTCCCCACCGTTTAATACCGAACGAAGTTTCAGAAAAGGTGATTCGTTATCGTGACACTTTTTCAATGTTATTATGGACAAAAAAATACGAGCTGCTGATCTATAACAGAACGGCACTACCTTTAACAAAAGTGTCATGCTGTTGGCGTATGCCCATGCCACATAATCGGCATGGGCATAAGTCCAGAATGGTCAACTTTAAACTTACTTTTTTCGTATAGAACATATTTTTGTGAATATAAAAAACCAAAAATTGTTTGTCGTTAACTCCCGTATAAGTCGTGGCTTAAGGTCAAAGTTCAAATTTGCGATCGAAATTACTCAATAAATTCTCAATTTTTTTTTTCAGACTTTTTAATACCTTTTCAGTGATATAATCAAGTAATCAATTTCAGTGTTATAATCAAAATAATTTTTTTTTTGACGACCGATATTTTTTTCGAAAATAGACACTATTGACCTCTAAAAAATTTAGGACCGTATTCAAGGCCATACAATTTCCTTTCTAATGGTATATTAAACACTTTTTTTTTTTTAATTTTTAATATTTTTTTATCTTCATACTTTGTCTACGGCAATTAAGTGCATACGGAAAAAGTAGCGAGACAAAGAAGAATTATAGTGATAAACGTAAATAAAATAATTTTTTAAAATTGGTATAATATAGTAATAATTATCACTTTCTTCTAATTCCTATAAGGGTTATTTTTTTTTGCGCCCGGTGAAAGCCCGGCTATCAAAATACTGAAAATCTGAAAATACTGATGGTCGCGAAACTAAATTTGAACACATACATGTAATTCTATCGAAAAAAAAAGTTGAAAAATTTCATGAAGTGTCAACTTCAGAAAAATATTAAAAATATATAAGCATTTTCTAAAGCTATTCTTTATATACCATTGAAAAGGTAACTGTATATGTATGGCTGTAAATTTGCTATAGGTCAATAGTGATTATTAAAAAAAAAAAATCGGATTTGAAAAAATATTTGTCAACTTTTTTATTTGGATCATAACTTTTCAAATATTCTTAATGGGTAATAAGTGTTATATATCACTGAAAAGGTATTAAAAAGAACTTTTGTACCTATATTGATAACCATATTGTAAGGAAAATTTGCGAATTTATTTTCGATCGCAAATTTGAACTTGGAACTTTGAACTTGAGCCACGCCTTATATGGGCCTTAGCCACAAAAAATTTTTCGTTTTTTATATTAGCACAAATAGGCTCTATACGAGAAATAAAAAACACTTTTTTTCTCTGATTTTTTACGGAGATACAGCTTAAGCAAATTTATTCAAATTGTTTTTTTGATTATAAAGCATCATCTAGAGAATATTTAGTTAAATTTTCGTAATTGAATATTGAAAAATAAGCCGGTGACAGAGCATTTCCCAAAACGTCTTTTGAAAAATACGTTGTTCGGTGAACACGATAACTCGGAGTAGAATTGATTATTGTTTAGTGATAGTCACCAATAAGAGTGGACGTGTTTTGTATCTCTCCATTGATAGAGTCGAATAAGTGATTGATTTCGGTTTAAAAAATCAAATATATTGCGAAAAGACGCTAAATAAACTCAAGCAGTTATTTCTGTGGTTTTTTATTGCTTATACAGATAAGCAGAAAGAACAATAAAATCAAAGAAGAAAAAAATAATAATAATATAATTTGCAAACAGATTTTGTTTTTAATATTAAACACTATCCCAAATGCTGGAAAACTTCAAAAATTATTATGATAGCAAAACCAGGAAAAGACCCTACAAAAGTCTCATCAATGAATCAGTTCCACAATGTTCCTAAACAAAGTAAATGGTTATCCATTTCGCGGTTTCAAAAGTATAGGGCTAGAATTCGACATCTGTCCAACTGAGTTGTTAAAACAATTTCTTTCTTTTTCAGTTCAAAGTCTGACATTTGTGAAAATGGATCGCTTAACTATCGCACAACGCATTAAAATTGTAAAAACCTACTACAAAAATGGTGATTCTGCCACAGCCACATATCGTGCTTTAAGAGGAGATTATGGTTTACATAATCGTCCAACTACGCAAGCAATTGGCAAAATTGTGAAGAAATATGAAGAGACTGGATCGGTTACAGATATTGTAAGGCCTGTGCATAATCGTTCGCTCGTACCACCGAAAATATCGCTGCTGTAAGTGAAAGTGTTGCCGAAGACCCGAATGTGTCGATTCCTCGTCGTTCTCAGGAATTAGGACATTATGGCGTATTTTGCATTTGAATGGGTGCTTGAACAACAGGTGGTGGACGGCGATTTTTCGAACAAAATTTTCTTCAGCGACGAAGCACATTTCTCACTCGGTGGGTATGTTAACAAACAAAATTGTCGTATTTAGGGTTCTGAGAATCCTCAAGTAATTGAAGAGAGGCCACTACATCCACAAAAAGTCACTGCTTGGTGCGCTCTTTGGTCCGGAGATGTGATTGGACCTTACTTCTTCGAAAACGACGATGGAACGACTGTCACCGTCAATTCGGAGCGTTATGGTCATATGATAACCGACTTTTTTTGCCTGCTGCGAATATGGCTTTATTGCAAAAGAAATTTTCTGGCCGCGTAATTTCTCGTCGTGGCGATATCAAGTGGCCACCAAGATCTTGCGATTTGACACCGCTTGACTTTTTTTTGTGGGGCTACGCGAAAGACCGTGTTTATGCAGATAAACCTTTAATTCTTGAGCACCTAAAAACCAACATTCGTCACGTTATGGCTGAGATACCGCCCAATATGTGTCAAAAAGTGGTCGAAAATTACCTCAAAAGAATCGATGCTTGCAACATTTCGCGCGGTGGTCATTTAAATGATGTAGTATTTCACACATAATGTCAACGTTCAAACTTTATAATAAAAAAGAAATATCATGATAAAAAATATTTTATATGTGTTTTATTTACATTTACTTTTGAAACCGCAAAATGGATAACCCTTTACTTGGGTATTCACCTCGACAGAAGGCTGACCTGGAAAAATCACATAGAGAGAAGAAAACTCAGATCAAGCTTAAAATTAATCAGTTATGGTGGCTGTTACACGAAAGATCAAAGTTGAATCTCGAATACAAAGTGCTATTATATAAAGCAATCCTGAAGCCATTCTGGACTTATGATATTCAGTTTTGGGGTACCGCATCTCCCTCAAATATCGAAAAATTGCAGCTAATACAATCCAAGTGTCTGCGAATTATTGTAAACGCGCCTTGGTATATGAGGAACGTTAACATCCATCGAGATTTAAATGTACCCACAATTTCTGAGACAGTTGCAATGTGCTGCAGAAGCTACATTCAAAAATTACACAATCATCTGCTCAGCACGGGGCATCGTCGATTAAAAAGAAAAGACACACTGAATATGCTGTGAAATTGCTATACCTCGCGACTCAACAAATTGTGATGGAACGTAGGGAATATCACATAATTTTAGTTAGTTTGTAAGATTTGATACTTATTGTTAGTTTCTAGGTATTTTAGAAAGATACAATAAATGGTATTAAAAAAAAAAATTTTGTTAAATTTACTTAAATTATGAGTTAATTCTCTTCCTCCCGTTGTTGTTGAGTTATCATTTTCGTTTTTCAATAGTTCGTGGTCTTTTTGAATAAAAAACGTGACAAACTACCTTAATATGAAAATAGAAATATGTAAATAACGGGAGGAGGAGGCATTTTATACCAAGAAAGTATGTTTCGAGTTTGAAGAGAATCGGTCGAGTAGATTTTGATGGATCGTGTTCAAGGACTCCGAAAAATTGGTTTTCAGAAAAACACGTTTGAAGTTTTTTTTCTCAAAAAGTGAGAGTTCCTCGGCATGAACACGCGAGCATTCAGTGCAGCATTTCCAGAGTTGGAAAGAGAGTTGCGTCGAATGGGTCTTATAGCGAATGAGGGCAGACGAAGTGCCTAGTATCCACAAACAACAGAGTCCCGGCATCTTGGACAGCACGTCACTGCAGATATTGCGAAGGATCACTTTTGCTAACAGGTGATACTTTCGACTAAGTAAGCAATTGCGAAATCGAGCCTTTCTGGAGAAACGAAAACCACACTCTACAAGTCTCTTAGTCCTTACATATGGCGCTGAAGTTTGAAAGATTTCACCTCAGATGAGAGAATGCTCGAAGATTTCAATAGAAGAGTCCTATGCAAGATCTTTGGACTTATTTCTGTTGCTGGTGACTATCGAATAAGGTACAACCATGTGCTGTATAAGCTGTACGCGGACACCGACATTCATTCATAAAATTCAGCGGCTGCGCTGGTTAAGTCACGTCGAGCTAATGGAAGAACATGCTATCGCTAAGAATGTGTTTTATTCGGAACTCGCTGGTGGACGAGGCAGAAGAGGCAGACCTAACCTCTGATGGAAAAACTAAGTACTGGAGAACTTGACTACGTTTGGAATGTCTAAGTGGTGTCAGCTATCGAAGGAAAGAAGTAGCTGGCGAAGCATACTAGATTCGGCATAAATCAATTTTCGGCTGTAATGGCTACATAAGAAAGTAAGTAAGTAATATACGGGTTTTACTATCATACCCCTATGTAGGTAAGTAGGTTGAGCAGGATGTCCACCTGCGCCTTACCAAATGAGGTCCATTGTGATGCCGCAAGTGGGCTACACTATTTTCCTTGGGAACCAACCCAAACTTCGGGTAAAGCGTATTGTGCTTCTAAGCTGACAGTGAGCCAGCTCGACAAATTGTGGATAAAGTGATTTCCCTAATGAGTCATTCAGCTACAAGCCAGTGCCTGATACTCACACAGAAGGTGAGCTATAGACTCTGGTTCTACTTCGTCCTCGCAGCTCCGGCAGTAGTCAGGTGCAATGATACCTGGCCTATTTGCATCCCAACCTATAAGGCAAAGCTCCGTAATAGTTACCACCAGCATACTGACCGCGTGTCTGTTAAATGCTAGTAGGTCCTTTCTTCGTTTTATGCTCAATGCTGGCCAGAGTTATCGGGTAGTTTGACACGACTGTTCCAACTCCCATCTGGCATTCGTCTTCTGTAGTGCGTCCGAAGCTAGAAGAAGTTTCGATGACGATGTTAATACTCTTCTTATCAGAAAGAGTTTGCGGCTTTGTACCCTTCTTTGCTAGCTCGTCCGCAGTCTCATTCCCTGATATGTCCCTGTGCCCTGGCACCAATACAAGGCGAATGTTAAACTGTTCGGGCACCTCGTTAAGAGATTTTCTGCAGTTATGGACTAGTAATGAATTCAGGGACACTGAATTTAAGGATTTTATTGAAGCTTGGCTGTCAGTGAAAATACCTATATCCACGTGTGATATAACGTTACACATAAGCTAGTTTATTACTTCGTGAATTGCCAGTACCTCTACTTAAAAAACACTGCAGTGCTTCGGCAGTCTGAAGGCCAAACGAACTCTAAGTGTTTCGCAGAATACCCCTGCAGTCGGTTTGGAAGTGGATTGATTTATTAAAAGGGATGTTCCCATACCCGGAATGTGTGTAATAAACTTGTTTTCTAACGTCAACTTTGTCGTTTCATAGTCAACTGTTTGCGGTATAAAGCTCTAATAGTTCAGAATTGTTGAGTGTTCCGTACCGTTACAGGACTATCCAGAAATTGATCTGAGTCTAATTGCCGATAGAGCTGCTAATTGCTTCCCCAGGACATCTAAAGGAATGAGGTGTAACAAAGTATTCAGAGATTTGATGGAGGTCGTTCTCAGTGACCCTCCAATGCAAAAGGATGTTGTCTAAATCCCTTTAGACAAGCCATATGGTCAATCCCTGTAAGAAAGAAGTAAAAATAATGAAATAGAATTTATAAAATGAATTAATAATACTTACCATTTCTACTTACCTTACCTTGCATACTTACCATATGGCAACCCAACTCTCCACATAAATTCCCCTTTTATGTTTTTGGGTTTTCGCGGTTCGTGTTGATCGACCGATGTTATCATCTTCACTCACTATTCGGTCCTAGATTTTGAAGCGATAGTGCTTTTTCCGCGCTTTTCTCTGCGGCATAAATTCAAACATTGTATATATATACATATATATTGTATTTTCCAATCGGCATATCGCGATACATACAGTGTAATAAGTTAGCTTAGAATTAGTGCAGCAAACGTGTAAATTGAGAAATAAATATACGTATATTTAAATAATAATTGTGTACAATTATTCATGGTCCTTCGAGGCAACAAAAAGAATCGGCTCGTACAATACGTATAAAAAATGAGGTGAGAAACAATAAAAACAAACTGAATTAAATATTGTGAATAAGTGAATAAATAAATAAGGAGTGCAGAAATAAAATATATAAAGCAAAATTCCATAAAAAATAAATATGTGCAAGAATACATACAAAGCAGTAACAGTGACATAAAAGTTAAAGAAAATAGATCCGTGATATGGTTATACATAAGTGAATACATAATTTAATTATAACATTTACGGGAAAAAATAAGCCATAAATAACAACATATAGAAAACGGCAAAGACAATAATACATAAAAAAAGAAGCTACATAGTGTCAGTGAACACACAGTGAAACACTAGACAAGTACATATTTTAAATAAGAACAAAAAAAAAGAAACAATACATAAATAGGCAAAATAAAGTGTACATTAGTGCGGTCCAAATAAATTTTTTTTTTTTTTTAAATCAAATTTTTTATATATAAATATTAAAACATAAGTAACTAGAAATTTGAAAAGCACATTAGTGTGGTTGAAAAAAAAGGGAAAATTAAAAAAAACAAGTTTTTTTTTACTGAGAAAAAACACAAGGATAATAACAACACAGCAATATTGGGACATCAGCACATTATTGTCACAAACACCAGCAGCCGAATAACCAGATAAGATAGTTTTTATATACATATACATATATATATTCTCACATATATTATATACATATTTTGATATATTCCCATATATATATCACATATACATTTCTATATATTCTCATATATATATTTCACTTTGGTATATATTCACTTATATATACACAAATTTCATTTCTTATATATCTACACATATATACATATATACATATATTCTCATATATATTTTTTTCGGTATATATACAGTGGCTCCCAGCTTATTTCGTACAGTGACAGTTTAAAAATTGCTGCAGTCGTAATTCCTAATATAGCAAAAATTTGAACAAAATATAAATGCCATTTTAGAAAGGAAGGTTTGTTTTTTATTTTCCAAAATTTACTTTTTCAAAATTTTAGTGTTTGACACTATAAAAAAATAAAATAAGAAAAAAATAGGAAAATTCATGTCACAGCTTATTTCGTACAGTCTCTTTAAGTTCAAACTAAAAACAAAGTAAGTTGATTTTAATATTTAGTTGACATCCCTTAGCGTTAATGACAGCCTGGAGTCTATTTGGCATTGAATCCACCAATTTTTGAGTGATGTCTGGTGTGATTTTTTTCCATTCTTCCATCAGTACCTTCTTTAGGTCTTGCTTATTAGAAATCTTGTGTGTTCTTATTTTATTGTCCAAAATAGACCAAAGATTTTCAATCACATTCATGTCAGGTGACTGTGGTGGTGGAGACATCAAGTGTGGGCAGTTCCAAATAAGCCAAGATTGCACAATCCCAGATTTATGTTTTGGGTCATTATCTTGGTAGTACCGAAATTCTTCCCGCAAACCCAGTTTGTCTGCACTTTGAAGTAAATTGTTTTTCAGAATCTCGAGGTACTTCATTTTGTCCATTGTTTCCTCAATAAAAACCAATTCACCTACTCCGGCTGCTGACATACAGGCCCAAACCATCACGCTACCGCCACCATGCTTCACTGTGGGCTTAAGGTTCTCCTTGTTTAGCTCGGTATTCGCTTTACGCCAAACATATGACATTCCGTCCGAGCCAAAAATATTAAACTTAGACTCATCCGCGAAAATAACGGTATTCCAGAACGCAGGAGTATTAATAATATGCTCTTTGGCGAAGTCAAATCGGCGTTGTAACTGCGTAACTGCGCGGCAGAATGAAACTTACTTACATTGAAGTTTGTGTACGAAATAAGATGTGAGCTGAAAATCAGCTGATCAATAGTTTTTCTCTCTTGCATGACAAAAAGAACAATTTTTGGGGTTCCCCGTTTTCTTATTAGGTTTACTAAACACATACACAGACATCTACATTCAAAACTTATCGATAAGTTTTTTAGTTTCGATGTTACAGCCATTTACATAAAAATATATACACTGTACGAAATAAGCTGTGAGCCACTGTATATTCCCCTTAAATATATACATATTTCTTTAATATAAATCACATATATTATATACACCGTTTTATATATTCTCATATATACGTATATACACATTTTTTTTTATATATATTCCCATATATATATATATACATATATATATATATATATATATATATATATATATATTTATATATATATATATATATATATATATATATATATATATATTTATATATATATATATATATATATATATATATATATATATATATATATATATATATATATATATTTGGATTTCAAACTTTGAGACTGCAATTTCCTGGCAGCAGCATATTTGGAAAAAAGTCTAATTTACACATTATATCGATAACATTTCTGTTATCGATCGATAAATTTCTCTATATCGATATCGTCGCATAATCGATCTGTGCATTTTGGTGCATTTTTTGAAACTCTCTTCATTTCACAAATTTTGATAGATTCGGTCAAATATGCCAGTGACGAAATCACCAGAAAAGCAGGAAATAGCCTCTGAAGGTCGTAGGGCAGAGTCAGCTGGCGCTATTACAAACAAAAAAACTCCTAGAAAAAGAGCTTATGACCCCTCCATGAATGAGTTCATTTTCGAGGCGGACAACCTGGTGCATTTCTGCACGAAGTTTTCAACAATTCCGGTTGAAGACTTAACACCTTCTTTCCTGAAGGCTAAGCTCGAGGACTTGAGCTGCTATTATGATCAAGTCAAGTCCACGTTTAGAAGAGTAGGTTTAACGGATGAGGACGAGCTGCTAAGTGATTTCAAAATGGCAGCGAGAAATAAAATGGAACTCTGCCAAGAGCGCGTGCACACCATAAAAGCACAGATTACGGATCTCTTAGAAGTTCAATCAGCCTCCAGATTGGAACTTCCATCACAAGCAGAAATTACTTCTATTTCAGCAACAGAGCAGGCAAATAATTCCGCGATTTGCCTGACTGTTCCTACTTGTGATACCGAAACATTTTCCGGCGGGTATGAAGAATGGACGTCCTTCCGCGACATGTTTACGGCGGTTTACATCAACCACCCTAAACTCTCTTCTGCCCAAAAACTGTATCATCTCCGATACAAAACTGCCCGCTTCGAAAACAAGCGAATTCTGGTCGATAAGCAAATAAAAACTCTCTTGAACCTCCCTCAAGTGAGTTACGAGAATAGCGAGGCAATTCAGAAATTGCAAAACACGATCAATAATTCTCTGTCCGTCTTATCCTCTCAAGGCGTCTCGACAGAGAATTGGGACCCTATCCTGGTGCATATCTGCTGTTCAAAACTGCCTGAAGATTCCTTGGCTCTCTGGGAACAATCCCTAAGTTCCCGCAAGGATCTCCCAACATGGCAGCAAATGGACGAATTCCTGACTCTCAGGTATGAAGTCGTGGAGAGGCTCAACAGCGTCAAGCCAAATAAACCAGGATTTCCACAAAACAGATCCCAGAACAAAACCCAAAACTTTTTTGCAGAAAGCAGTCGGACATTCTCTTGTCCAATCTTGTCCCAAAAGTTAGTTGTTCGTGATAGAGTGAGTCTAGTTCGAGAACACAATCTCTGTGAGAACTGCCTGGCCTTTACTCACCAGAAACGGGACTGCAAGCACAAACACTCCTGTTTGCAATGTCAGCGAAGGCATCACACGATGCTTCACAGCAGACAATATTCCCAGACAATATTCCCAAGGTTTTGGCGCAAACTTCCACGCTTCAGCCGCATAATAAGAAAAAGAGCACGCAGCAGACGATAACCCCCTCAAGAAACTCGAGAAGCCGGAGATCTCAGCACCGATCATCCGAAGATGAGCAACCCTGCTCATCATGCTCCAAATCTTCTTCAAAGGTGTAAGCATTGTTCACCTCAAATGAAGAAAGAACTCTTTTGCCCACAGCTCTTGTCTCTATAGAGCATCTTGGAGAACTTCACAAGGTTCGAGCACTCATCGACCAAGGTTCTCAACGAACATTCATCTCTACCAAGGTACAAAATCGGCTGAGGCTTCCTTCGCAAGCAACTCACGTCGAAATTTCTAGAATGGGTGGCAAAACCATCCAAAACTCTAACCAGACTTGTACCGTTACATTATTCGCCCCTAAGGCTAATAAAAAGTTACAGACACGGGCAATTGTACTCTCACAATTGACCAAATTTCTACCCACATTTAAAATTTCTAAACTCGATTGGCAGCAATTCGAAATGTTAGATTTGACCCGAATTGCTTCGTGCAAGCGCAAATCGACATGGTCATAGGTAGTGATTTGATTCCTCAAATCCTCCTAACCGGAATCCGCCATAATATCTGTGGAAGCCTTCTCGCACAGAATACGATATTTGGCTGGATAATTAGTGGCCCTATCTCTCAAAAAGTGTCAACATTCTCGACACAGGTAGAAGAAGTTTCCAATGAACTTCTTAGTTCTCAACTAAGGAAGTTTTGGGAACAGGAAGAAGTCAATCAGCCAGCTAAAGTATCGGAAGAAGATATAGCCTGTGAAGACTACTATCAGAGGACCACATCTCGTAGGTCAGATGGAAGATATGTAGTCAGGCTTCCATTTAAATCCAGTTTTCCCGCTCTTACGGCTCTTGGTCACTCCCGAACCATAGCCTATAATCAATTTCGCAGTATGGAGAAAAATTTTTCAAAGAAAGGCGATCTCAAAGCCATTTACGATGAGGTTCGCGAAGAATACCTCACGCTGGATCATATGGAACCCACAGGCTCGCATGAAATCATCTCTGATGGCAAGTATTTCTCCTTTTACCTGCCACATCATGCAGTGTTGAGGCCAGAAAAGAAAACCACCAAAGTGCGTGTTGTTTTTAATGCCTCAAGAAGCAGCGGCTCAGGCCATACTCTTAACGACGTATTACATATTGGTCCCACATTACAACCAGATCTCATGGTTCTCATCCTGAGGTGGCGACTATATCAATTCGTTTTCAATGGTGATGTACAAAAGATGTACCGACAAATTCTTGTCCACCATGACGACCAGGATTTCCAGCGAATTCTCTTTCGCAGGTCACCAAATTCTCCAATTCAATATTTCCGATTGAAGACCGTCACAATTGCGCTCCATATTTATCCATTAGAACCCAGCGGCAGTTTGCTAAATACTCTAAGAAGATTCTCCCTCTCGAGGGAAAAATAATCTTCAAAGAAACCTATGTAGATGACGTATTATCTGGTTAACATACAATTCCAGATGCAGTAGAATTTTTATCTCAAGTGATACCAGTCCTCAACTCCGCAGGATTTCTATTACGAAAGATTACTGCAAATCATCCTAAAATTTTAGAAAATATCCCAAAATCAGAACTTCTCGATTCTGATTTTCTAAAATTTGAAAGTACCAGTGCCACAAAAACCCTTGGAATACGATGGAACGCATTCACTGACACATTCTCGTACATTTTTGACCCAGAAAAATAGCTCTCGCCCATCATGACTCAAGCCAAGCTGCTTCTCCAAGAGCTTTGGTTAGAAGGCACCGACTGGGATAAATGCGAGAAACCCAGATCGCTCATCAAATGGAATGTATTTCTGGAGAACATTTCGTCCATTGGTCTCATCGAAATCGCTCGATGGGTACAATTCTCTCCCAAGAAGCGAATCCAGCTTCATGGATTTTGTGACGCTTCAGAGAAAGCGTATTGTGCAGCCCTGTACATACGATCGATGGACATGAATTATCAAATATCCTGTCATTTACTGATGGCTAAAGGAAAAGTTGCACCTCTGCAGACGGTCACGAATTAGAATGTGGATTTTTGGTCAGCAAGAGACTATGACATCTTGTCTCACAGTTCACGACTGTGAACGAACGGCTGGCCACAATTCTCATCAAGGCAAAATTCTTCAACATCAGTCTTATATGTGCCCATGCTCCGACGGATGAGAAGGACAATGTGACCAAGGAGAGCTTCTTTCAGCGCCTCGAAGAAGCTTACGACCGCTGCCCCCGCCACGATATCAAAATCGTGCTTGGCGACCTAATGCCAGGGTGGGCAAGAAAGGTACCTTTGATTCAATTGTTGAAAAATTCAGCCTCCACCAGAACACCTCCGATAACGGAATGAGGTTGCTCGACTTCGCTGCAGCACGAAACATGGTAATTGGTGGTACCAGATTCCAGCATCTCGACATCCACAAAGCGACATGGTTGTCTCCAGATCAACGTACAAGAAACCAAATTGATCATGTGGTGATTGACGGAAGGCATGCTTCCAGTGTGATGGACGTGAAATCGATCCGTGGTGCCAACATCGACTCGGATCACTACCTTGTTGCAGCTAAGATGCGCACACGTTTATATGTCGCAAATATCATGAGAAGTCCCACACAGAGAAAGTTCGACGTCAGTAAGCTGCTATCACCAGTGACAGCAGATGAATTTGCCACTCGACTATCGGATCTGCTTATGCAGAACACTCCTTCACTTGATGATGCATGAGCACGGTGGACACATATATCCCACTCCATGATTTATGTTGCCGAGGAGGTAATCGGTTACTACCGACCTCTGAGAAATGAGTGGTATGATCAGGAGTGTCGCGACGCTACCCCAGAGAAAGACGCCACAGAGAAAGGGAGCTGGAAAGACGCGAGTGTGAGGAGGTAGATATGTGTACCGACAAAAATGAGACTCGAAAATTCTTCGAAAGATCAAGCTCCTGGGCGGCGGTTTAAATCCTGGAGCCTCTTTTTGTCGTGATGGAAATGGGAATCTGCTTACAGATGTCCAGAGTGTACTGAGCCTATTGAGGAAACACTTCTCCACTTTACTCATTCCACTTGCGGAATTGTTCGATGCTACGAACAATTCCGCAAGTGGAGGAGATTGCCCGATAACCCCAATTACAGATTATGTTGTTGATGTTCCACCACCCGACTATGACGAGGTTGAAACGGCCATTTTAAGGCTGAAGAACAACAAAGCTGTAGGTGATGATGGCCTGCCTGCCGAGATGTTCAAAACCGGAGGCGATGAGCTGCTAGCCTGCTTGCATCAGTTCATAAGCAGAATATGGTCGGATGAAAGCATGCCTGATGATTGGATGCTCAGTGTTGTCTGTCCCGTACATAAAAATGAGACCCCACAATTTGCGCCAACTACCGTAGAATAAGTCTCCTGAGCATCGCGTACAAGGTTCTATCGAGCGTACTGTGTGAAAGATTAAATCCCTAGCTCAACAACCTTATTGAACCTTCAGACCTGGTAAATCCACCATCGACCAGATTTTCACACTGCGCCAAATCCTGGAGAAGACCCAAGAAAAACAGATCGACACACACCACCTATTTGTTGATTATAAAGCCGCTTTCGACAGTCTGGTAAGGTATTACCTCTACGCAACAATGTCTGAGTTCGGTATTCCTGCAAAGCTTATTCGACTTTGTAGAATGACACTGCATAACTTCCGTTGTGCAGTGAAAATTGGGAAGGACCTCTCTGCACCGTTTAATACCGAACGGGGTTTCAGACGAGGTGATTCGTTATCGTGCGACTTCTTCAATCTTATTATGGAGAAAATAATACGAGCTGCTGATCTGCGGCATAATGCCACTATCTTCAACAAAAGTGTCATGCTGTTAGCATATGCCGACGATATTGACATAATCGGCATGAACACGCGAGCAGTCATTGCAGCATTCTCAGAGTTGGAAAGAGAGTCGCTTCGGATGGGTCTTACGGTGAACAAGGGCAAGACGAAGTATCTAGTGTCAACAAACAAAGAGTCCCGGCGTCTTGGACAGCACGTCACTGTTGACAACTACGCTTTTGAAGTAGTAAGGGACTTTGTCTATCTTGGAACCAGCATTAACAGCAGTAATGACGTCAGCTTGGAGATCATGCGTAGGATAACTCTTGCTAACAGGTGTTACTTTGGGCTGAGTAAGCAATTGAGAAGTCGAGCCCTCTCTCGAAGAACGAAAACTACACTCTACAAGTCTCTCATCATGCCTGTCCTAACATATGACGCTGAAGCCTGGAAAATTTCCACCTCGGATGAGCGAATGCTTGGAGTTTTCGAGAGAAAAGTCCTACGCAGGATCTTTGGACCTATTTGCGTTGGTGGCGAGTACTGAATAAGGTACAACCATGAGCTGTACGAGCTGTATGCTGGCTAGGTCATGTCGAGCGAATGGAAGAACCCGCTCCAGCTAAGAAGGTGTTATATTCGGAACCCGCTGGAGGACGACGCAGAAGAGGAAGACCTAACCTCCGGTGGAAAGACCAAGTACTGGAGAGCCTGACGGCGCTTGGAATTTCTAACTGGCGCCAGCTAGCGAAGAACAGAGATGGCTGGCGAAGCATGTTATTTTCGGCCTAAATCGATATTCGGTTGTTATGGCCACATAAGTAAGTAAGTAGTGTTGCAGCTTTTGTTGTTGAAGCCTAGTGATGAAAACAGTAACTTCTTCTTTATCAAAGTTCGATTTTTGTTTCGGCAATTAGAGCGATATTATTTACATTGGGTTGATCTTCTGGCTGTTTTGTCATGGATGCTTTATCTGGATTTTTATCTTGGTTAAAGTGAAAGTTGGTTTGGTGTGCTTGTGGGTTGATGCTGGTGTCTAATGCGTCCAATGGTTTGATTTGACAGAAATTTTTTTTTTATGGCATGGTATGACTAGCTTGCAAAGTGGGTTTTGTGTGTACCGCACTGCTAAGCAATATTGTCGATGTGGAACTCTGTCCTCCTGGTGTAAGTGTTTAATGATTGGAGCAATAATGAATATGTAATTTTGGTTCTGTTGTTTATCATTTTCTTCTGATGTGGATCAAATCCATTGTCACTGATAAATACAGTAGCTGAAATATTTTATTCGGTTGTGGTTGTATAGCTATTATTGTTGATGTCTCTTTGCTACGTCGCGCTGGTTAGGTAAGCCAAAGTTATTGGTTGTAAATTTTATTGTTTTGTAAGTTTGTTATAGGTACTCGCTGTACTGGGCCTGCTTGGTTTCTGCTCTGGGTTTATATGTTCTTTACTGCCTCAATGATGATTTGGTGTCATCATTTTCTTGGTTGTAACTGTTTAGAAAGCTGTTAATGTTGCTGCGTTAGCATCTCTTGAAATTTCACTGTATGAGCTGATATTGGATTCTCGTGGACATACCGCTGTTCTCTTGTGTTTGTAGTAGAATTATCAGATTCTTTTTCAATATGTATTATAACTACTACAAATATCTACTATATCACTGATTTAGTTAATTAATTTAATTTTAGTTAATTAAGTTAATCTTATTATATATATATATATATATATATATATATATATATATATATATATATATATATATGTATATATATATATATATATATATATATATATATATGTATATATATATATGTATATATATATATATACATATATATATATATATATATATATATATATATATATATATATATATATATATATATATTGCTTTTCTCTTCATAGTTACAGTGACCAACTTTTCGTGCTTGTGGGTTTTTGTTACTTCTGAGAACAATTTCATCTTATTTTTATGGATATATATAATTTTTTGCTTTTTTTGTATTCAACCCAGCTATTTATCATATTTTGTCATATAAATCATAACATGTTCTTGCTCTACTGTATTTGCAGTATTTTTCTAACCCTCTAGTTGTAATTTTCCTTAAGATATTGTATTATATTTGGATGCATCCTCTATACTTGTATATTCTTTATTAAGTTTTTTAATCATATCCCGCCCAGTGCGCATGAGTATCTACACACCGAATTACAATTCAACGCGATGAATTGCAACAGATGTCTTTATACGCATGAACACTGCGCCTACTCTTTCTAATTTGTAAAATATTCTAAATTGTTACATTAATTCCATAAGTTCTTGTGTTTCATATCTAATTATTTTAGTTCTTCTTTGCTATGACCTGCTATGCCTCTTTCTATTTTGCCTTAATCCCTTCTAAAAATTGTATATATATATTGTTTTTTTTTTGGTGTTCCAGCGTTAATGCTGCACTTTATCCACAGTCTAGTACTTTCCAATTTCGACTTCAGCTATTTCTTTAGTGTACCTATATTCCTGTAGGATATTAAAGTAGAAATTTTAAGTATTTTTGTATATATCAATATTTTATTTTATTGTTGTCAAAAATGAAGTAATAAAGGGAAGGAAAGGAGGATGAAAAAATAAATAAATGTAATTCTCATACCATTCCCATAATTGTCAGTCGATGAAATTTATTTCCATACATCTATGGTCAGAATATTATAAAACGCCATTTGAATCATGATGTATTATTATTATTTTTTCTTGCATCTAGAAATTGTTTATTTTAATAAATATTCTTATATGTTGGAATTATTTTAATTATCATGTTTAGGAATTTTATACTTTCATGCCCAAAACCAAAATTTTCATAGTTGTGTATTTGCTTGTGTTACGTGCATTTTGTCCGTAATTTGATTCCTGTATATCTAAAGGGTTTTCCATTAGGGACATAATAAATTTATCTATTAATAAAACACAGAAATATTTGAGATATTCAGTTCAAATTTATTGTGGATATATTGCAAGCATTACATTTTATGAATGAAATTCGATTTCGGTCATATGACCACCACGAGCCCGTTTACAGTGGTCGATTCTTTGGACCCAATTTTCCACCGCTCTAGCACACCATTCGACCGGAACGTTGGCAATTTCGCGTTGGATGTTGTCTTTGAGCTCGTCTAAAGTTGCTGGTTTGTTGACATAGACCAGTGACTTGATAAAGTCCTATAAAAAGAAATCCAATGGTATTAGATCGCATGAACGAGGCGGCCATTCGACCTTACCATTTCTCAGATAACACGTTCACCGAATTTGCCTTGCAATAAATCAATTGTGACGTGTGCTGTGTGGCTAGTGGCACCGTCTTGTTGAAACCACATATCGCTGATGTCAAGTTCATCCAATTCTGGCCACAAATAATCTTCCAACATAGCACGATAGCGCTCTCCATTGACGGTAACATGACGGTCGTTTTCATCCACAAAAAAATACGGTCCAATCACACCACTGGCATGAAAACCGCACCAAACAGTAACTTTTTGCGGGTGCAACGGTATCTCAAGAAGCACTTGTGGGTTTGTTGCTGACCAATAACGCATATTTTGCTTATTGACAAAGCCATTGAGCCAGAAATGAGCTTCATCGTTGAAGATGATTTTTCGCTCTTAAAGTTGCGACTCAGAATTTCGGTAGTAATTTTTAATAATTTCCAAACGTTGCTGGTTCGTGAACTTTACCATGTTGACTTTAACTAACGTTTTGACATTGACCGTTGATTAAAAAAGTTTAAGGGTGCGTTCATATAAAGATACGAAATTGTTATGGCATTTCTTGTTAATTCGCACCCAGAAATGAACTGGTGTACTACGGTCATCAAATCTTTAGACTCCCCTTCAGTGAGTACTGGGACTAGTCTACTGACGGTCTGTGCTATTTCGTCAATACGAATTTTAGCTTTAAATCCGCTTGTACTTCTGGATTTGTTTTTCGTACTGATGTACGACGACGAAGAGGTGTCTCCTGTGCTAGGCAACGTTCTCTTTCGAGATTCCTCTCTGTTGCCTGGAGTGCGCTTAGCTGCTCAGGGTCAACCGAGGTTCTGAGCCTTTTTTCTATAAATCCTTCTGAAAAGCCTTTTTCTTTTAATAAATCCTGTAATTCCTTATTTCTGTTAAGGATCTTAGAAATCTCTACCTCTAGCTGTTCCGCGTCGGATCCTTGTTTCGCTATCTGAGTTCACAGAGCTCTAATTTGTATCTCTGCTGCCTATAAATCGTCTTTTTGTTATAAGGCTGCTTCAGCCTGGCTTTTCAATATATCGTTTAGCTCTGATAACGTGGCGTCTAATTCCTTTATTGGAGTTAGTACCATTCCGTGATGCACCTTTGATTTTATTAGCTGGAGTTGCTCGTATGTGCTGTGTTGCTTAATCAAGCTCCACATGAAGTCGATTGACTCGGTTATTGCAACGTTTAGCTCTCTTTCTAATGATTCATAGGTTTTAGTGTTCATTTGACTTTTGTTAAACACACACTATAATTATATCCTATACTGCGTAAAACGTTGAACGTAAATCACCTTGTATATACAAGATATTTCGCAGTATCCTACCGGCTGCGCCAAAATGTTGTGTACTATTTTTCCACAACATTCACTAAGTCCCTAACGGCTAGACTCAAGGAAGTAACACGCAAGATTCGCACCTAAACCTAAACACAAGGTTCTAAGTATCCTACGGGACTATAACACTGGTAAGCTGAAATAATTATACTTGCGTTTTTATGTCTTCAAGTATTTCTGGTACTTTTTACTCTGAATTACAATTACTTATTTCACTATTACTGGAGGGCCTCGTAAGGATCGTAGTATTTACACTACGCTATTCAAGTAGACTCACAACTAAAAGCGATTGCCTTTAGTAAGCTGGAAGCTTGCATACCATTTTTCTAATACTATCCACAAGACGATCTACCCACATACCCACATATAACATACAATCCAAAATCCAGAATCGATTCACACCACATGTGTGTATGTATGTACCCATTATATGAGAAAGCAACTTTTTGATATTCACACACATGAGTAGTCCGCGTGATTTTAGTTATCATGGAATATCTAAACATTGTTGGTATGCTTACGTAAATGCTGAAATACGAATTGTGTGGGAAAGTGCATTGTCAGCTTTTTCATACCCAACTGCAACTCAGTTGGCTTAATGTTCTTGCATTCCACAATTATAATATGATTACACAATTATAATACAATTATTGATATGGATTGTGTATGTTACAACTTCGATCAATGTTGGTATATGTATGGATAAACATGTGTTTCACAATTTCGGCAAATATGTCGTGAGGCAATATATGCATATGTGCATATTTGATATTTTGGCTCGCAGCAGACACCACTAGTACGATATCTTCAGCGTACGCTATAGTTTTGCGACCTGGATTTTCGAACGATAGCAATAATTCGTTGAATACAAGTGCCCATAATAAGGGTGGGAGAACTCGTCCTTGCGGGGTCTTCCTTTACGTTAGGCCAAACCTCCCAGAGTTTGGCCATAAATAACTTGTAGAGCATCAATGACGTCTGGTCCGAGCATGCTACAAGCTTTATGCATGACTCGTGCCATCCAGCATCACGAATTGATGGTGCTGGACCTGGATGTTCATCCAGCACATTAGAGTAGGTCTCAAGCAGTGCCATCTGGACAATTCTCCAGTTAGCGGGGCTGATCCTACCGTCTTCTGCGATCTGGTCGATAACCGCAACGACAAGGTAATCTTTTAAGACCTCGTTGAAGGCTCTCCTAAGAGGGGGGTTATGTAACCTCTTCCGTTTAGGATTCCTTTAAGGTTCGCCGGAAGACCTATATCGCTTAGATATATCCCAGTTTCTTGTTGGGTTCTCGGCGAGTCGATTTTGTGCCCAATCGGTCAGATCGGATGAAAGGGCTTGCCCCGGTGTCAAAAAAATCTGGAAGCAAGTCGCCTCATCAGATATACCCATCTTGAAGACTATACGCTGAGACTCTTCGGAAATACTCGGTTTATCTGAGGGTCTGGTTAGTAGCACCTCTACCATGATAGGCAATAAATATTGGTCGAGGTGACCCAGCGTGGATAGGGAATTTGTTTTTATGACGAAATTTACCTATTAGAATTAATTATCATTGATAAAAAGATTATAGAAAATATTTTGAAAGATTTAAACAAAGAGTAATTTATAGTTGTTTAGAAAATCATGAACTCATTTCGAGATATACTGTACTTCAAAGGACAAACACTTACCAAGACGGACGTTATTCAGCATGAAATTCGAACCACGGCAAATAGATCAATTTATACCAAATCGTATCGATACCTACATGTGCATGAAATAGAGATTTGCAGACAGAGCGATTATGCGCTAAGACAAGGGATTATTAGAGAAAGCGTATTACTCTACAACAGCCCATAGCGGATAATTCCAAAAAAATTGGATAATTCAAGAGAACAGGCAAAATGTTTTCACCAAATCTTGTTAGGCAAAAAGAGTGGTCGAAAACACCTACGGTTCATCACACTCTATGGTCCATATAAATTTGTTCAGATGCCATTCGACTTAGAGAATCCTCATGTAAGATTTTCGAGACTTATCAATTTCATTTTCAGAGAATACGTAAACAAAAGCTGTGTCGGAACTATTCGAAAGTTAGATATTCAATGATTAGACACTTGAAGAAATATATCAAATTGGATGTAAACGACCCGAATTACATCTATGATTTAGAAAAAAATAAAAAGAATTCTTACTGACCCACCGGTGCTTAAATATCCGAATTATAATAACTTATCACGGATAACTAGCGTCTGCTATAAGCGCCGTGAACAAGACCACCATCCTGTTTGTTGTGCTAATATGACCCTCAATGACCACGAAAAAGAGTATTATGTTACCGAAAAGAGACTGTTAGCGATTGTTTGGGCTACCAGTTATTTTAGGCCATATCTGTATGGTACTGAGTTCGAAATTTTTTCAGACCATCAACCGTTATGTTGGCAAGGAAAATCAATGAATCCAAGACTTTATAGATGGCTTATAAAACTCAATGAGTTCAATTTAAAAATAAATTACATAAAGGGTAAAGAAAACACAAGAGTAAACATAGACACTAATGAAATTAACTTACTAACTCTTTCTACTAACTCTTTATATATTAATGCTAACGATGATTTCCAAATAATTCATTTTCAACAAGAAGATACCAATAATCATATTGGTATTTTAGATACCGTAGTAAATAGATTTCGAACAAAGATAATTTTGACAGATAACAAACAAAGACACACGGGCATAAACCCAATGACAAAAAGATATATTGTATATAAGGACTACGGAAGTTCAAAATAATTTAGAAAGTATTTTAGACGTAATGTAATTAAAGGGAAGGTTGGAATTTTCTCCGAACTAGACTATGGTAAATAGAATGTTTTATAAAACAAAACTATATAATTATGTAAAGGACAGAGTAATACTATATTTTTTCGATGTTCGTGCTATGCATTAGATATATTAACAGATGATGAAGCTCACAAATATATTCACAATTACAATAAAAATTAAAGCAGACATGCTGGAATAAACGACAATTACGAAGAATTAAAGAAACATGTTTATTACCCAAACTTAAAAATAGTTATTCAAAAATATATTAATAATTGTACAATTTCTAATAAAACCAATTACGATCGAAATACAATTAAAGCCAAATTTAATATTACAGATACACCAACTGATATTAGACAAATACACATGGATATTTATACAAATTCAAAATCTAATTTTCTGATTTTTATCGGTCATTTTCAAAATACGCTATGCCTTATTACAATCAAACTATCATTGAAAAACTAAGGCTGCATAAATAGCAATTACATAATTTTTTCATATTGATATTTGATAACGTATTTAAGAGTGTGAACGTAAAATATTATCTAAGAAATACAAATATTGAATTACACTTGGTAAAGCCAAATAATTACCTACATCGGCAATGCCGACATTGAAACGTTGCATAATATAATTAGTGAAGAAATTAGAATGCTATCAATTGAATGTCATTATCTCAATATACCGCAGAAGACAAAATTAATAAAGCGATAGAATTTTACAATAAGAGTTATCACTCTGTAAAAAAAAGAAAAAACTATAGAAGTTGAGTTTGGAGATGTTGACAAACATAAAATTTATTAAAATATTTTAGATAAAAAAATAAAAAAAAAAATCTCGAAATGTTACACTAAAGAAAGACAAAAGGATAAATTAACCGTAGATTGCTCCTTAAAAAAGTTAGGAATTCCACCATTTGGAACATTTTGGTTCCATATGTAAATTTCAAGCCGACTTATTTCTTGTTCTTTATTTTATCTAACAACCAACAAAAAACCATTTAAGTCGTGTTTTTTTTTTTGCTTAATGGATCTCAAGTATATATTTCTTAAATTCAGATAAACAAATCCCAGCATATAAATACATAGAAAATCAAAATTAGTTACTATTAGTTACTTTGAAGTTCACTGATCAACTTTTTTCATTGGAACGCATAATGTGCAAATATTATCAGCATGCGTTTCTTTACATTAGCCTTATCCCAAATGCAGCAAAACAGAGTAGTCCTCTTTACTTATTTTAACCAGAGTGATAGCAGTCATTACATCGACCTCGTTTGACAACTACCTTTTGCGACTTCCTGCTTTTCATTGATGATGGCCTAGGCATCTCATCTTCCACCATATCGTCATGGTTTCTTGTTATTTATTGAAGAAGCAATTCTGAAGAACTGTTTCTTGGTGCATGGGTTCGCTTGTTCATATAACCATGGGCTAATTCACTACCATTTTCGTTTGGTGTGTTTTTGCTTCGGCTTCCATTCTGGACATTTTGCCAGTCTGGAGCTTTTGAACTGGGCTCTGGGTCTAAATTTATATTATATTAAATTGTTTCCCATAGGTCCCTTATCGGAGTAAATTTGTCGTCATTACGTTGTTGACGTCGACTAATTACGTCATCGAAACGAATAGTTTTGTGTCGTTAGGTTAGTCAGTTAGAGTTAGTTAGGTCTTCCTCGACATAATGGCGCGAAATATTGGACGACCATAGTCAGCATCAAATAAATCTTCCATATTTTCATCCTTTGGCCTAACCGTAAATGTGGAATATCTTACGAACGCAGTTTACTTATAATGCAATCATATTTATAAACGCTAGCTAATATCAACACCCCAAAGTGTGCGTGAAACAAATCTGTATCAAGTTGAACATAGTTCTTCCCATCCAAATGCTTCCTATATTTATTTGAATTTTCGATTATAATTTTTTCGACTTAAGGCGGAAAATGTAGCAAAAACGTATCTTTTATATCCGTCATTCGATTCAGCGCATATCTATTAATCCCTAAATATGCAAATGTACATGATCAGAACACGACAGAAAAAAACTTTCAGTTATTCTTACCAGGACGCATTTCAATTACATTGGATGCACGTAAACGACCGCTTGGAAAAGGCATTGAACTTCAAACAGTGTTGCCTTTGGACACGTAGAGTTCGTCCTCAGTTTTTTCATTTGAAGTACTCTCGGTGGTCTGGTGGTATTTTCGCAAGGTAACGTGTCTACCTGCCTCAACCGGGTGGGGCTAGCGCAATCCTTGTTGAACTCATCGCAAGTCAACTCACTGGCTGTCATGTAGTTTGATCTAAACGCTATGTGATGATACATTTATTTGTTAATGAGGGGTAGTCATATAGCTTGCTCTGCTTACTATGTGATGGCGCTTTCATTATTATTAATGGGGGTCCTCCATGTGGCGACCACCGGGCAACGTCCTCCTGGCACCCGCTGGGAGGCGGCTGAAGTGAGTGGCGAAAATCTCCTCGCTTAGAGGTTGTGCGTTGGGTTTGGGACCCGCCACATAAAAAATCCCCCCAATGAAAAAACAGCAATGCATCGGATAAGGATTACCGCTTTTGTTGATGACCCCCGCAAACGAAAAAAGGACCACGATTTACGGATATGCACCTGGAATGTCCGGTCCGTTTATAGGGAGGGTGCCACATACAGAGCTGACATCACCGCTCTCCAGGAAATGCGATGGACAGGACAGGGCTGCTCCAAAAGAGCGTCCTGTGACATTTACTACAGTTGGTATGCTGAAAGGCACGAAATAGGATGTGCATTTTTGGTCAGCAAGAGACTACGACATCTTGTCTCACAGTTCACGATTGTGAACGAACGGCTGGCCACAATCCGCATCAAGGCTAAATTCTTCAACATCAGCCTTATATGTGCCCACGCTCCGACAGATGAGAAGGACAATGTGACCAAGGAGAGCTTCTTTCAGCGCCTCGAAGAAGCTTACGACCGCTGCCCCCGCCACGATATCAAAATCGTGCTTGGCGACTTTAATGCCAGGGTGGGCAAGAAAGGTACCTTTGATTCAATTGTTGAAAAATTCAGCCTCCACCAGAACACCTCCGATAACGGAATGAGGCTGATCGACTTCGCTGCAGCACGAAACATTATAGTTGGTGGTACCAGATTCCAGCATCTCGTCATCCACAGAGCGACATGGTTGTCTCCAGATAAACGTACAAGAAACCAAATTGATCATGTGGTGATTGACGGAAGGCATGCTTCCAGTGTGATGGACGTGAAATCGATCCTTGGTGCCAGCATCGGATCACT
The DNA here is from genome assembly GCA_963854835.1 of Megamerina dolium. NCBI lineage: Eukaryota > Metazoa > Arthropoda > Insecta > Diptera > Megamerinidae > Megamerina > Megamerina dolium. Next base: position 32,288,550 of record OY978530.1, read on the forward strand.
ACCTTGTTGCAGCTAAGATGCGCACACGTTTATGTGTCGCAAATAAGAAGAGAAGTCCCACACATAGAAAGCTCGACGTCAGTAAGCTGCGATCACCAGTGACAGCAGATGAATTTGCCACTCGACTATCGGATCTGCTTATGCAGAACACTCCTTCACTTGATGATGCATGAGCACGGTGGACACATATATCCCACTCCATGATTTATGCTGCCGAGGAGGTAATCGGTTACTACCGACCTCTGAGAAATGAGTGGAAAGACGCCACAGAGAAAGGGAGCTGGAAAGACGCGAGTGTGAGGAGGTAGATATGTGTACCGACAAGAATGAGACTCGAAAATTCTTCGAAAGATCAAGCTCCTGGGCGGCGGTTTAAATCCTGGAGCCTCTTCTTGTCGTGATGGAAATGGGAATCTGGTTACAGATTTCCAGAGTGTACTGAGCCTATGGAGGGAACACTTCTCCACTTTACTGAATTGCGATGCTACGAACATTTCCGCCAGTGGAGGAGATTGCCCGATAACCCCAATTGCAGATGATGGTGTTGATGTTCCACCACCCAACTATTAAGAGGTTGAAACGGCCATTTTAAGGCTGAAGAACAATAAAGATGCAGGTGTTGATGGCCTGCCTGCCGAGCTGTTTAAGACCGGAGGCGATGAGCTGCTCACCTGCATGCACCGGCTCATAAGCAGAATATGGTCGGATGAAAGCATACCTGATGATTGGAGGCTCAGTGTTCTCTGTTCTGTACATAGAAAAGGAGACCCCACAATTTTCGCCAACTACCGTGGAATAAGTCTCCTGAGTATCGCATACAAGGTCCTATCGAGCGTATTGTGTGAAAAATTGAAGCCACAACCTGATTGGACCTTATCCGTATGGCTTCAGACCTGGTAAATCGACCATCGACCAGATTTACACACTGCGCCAAATTCTGGAGAAGACCCAAGAAAAACAGATCTACACACACCACCTATTTGTTGATTATAAAGCCGCTTTCGACAGTCCGGATTACCTCTACGCAACAATGTCTGAGTTCGGTATTCCTGCAAAGCTTATTCGACTTTGTAGAATGACACTGCATAACTCCCGTTGTGCAGTGAAAATTGGGAAGGACCTATCCTCACCGTTTAATACCGAACGGGGTTTCAGACAAGGTGATTCGTTATCGTGCGACTTCTTCAATCTTATTATGGAGAAGATAATATCTATCACTATCTTTAACAAAAGTGTCATGCTGTTAGCGTATGCCGACTACGTTTCGAAGTAGTAAGGGACTTTGTCTATCTTGGAACCAGCATCAACAACTGTAATGACGTCAGCCTGGAGATCTTGCGTAGGATAACTCTAGCTAACAGGTGTTACTTTGGACTGAGTAAATAATTAAGAAGTCGAGCCCTCTCTCGAAGAACGAAAACTACGCTCTATAAGTCTCGCATCATGCCTGTCCTAACATATGGCGCTGAAGCCTGGACAATTTCCACCTCGGATGAGCGAATGCTTGGAGTTTTCGAGAGAAATGTCCTACGCAAGATCTTTGGGCCTATTTGCGTTGGTGGCGAGTACCGAATAAGGTACAACCATGAGCTGTACGAGCTGTATGCCGATATTGACATGTAAAGCGCATCAAAATACAGCGGCTGCGCTGGCTATGTCATGTCGAGCGAATGGAAGAACACGCTCCAGCTAAGAAGGTGGAGGACGACCCAGAAGAGGAAGACCTAACCTCCGGTGGAAAGACCAAGTAATGGAGAACTTGACTGCGCTTGGAATTTCTAACTGGCGCCAGCTAGCGAAGAACAGAGATAGCTGGCGAACCATGTTATTTTTGACCTAAATACATACTCGGTTGTTATGGCCACATAAGTAAGTAAGTACTCTCGGTTTCACAGTCACTTTGAAAAGAGGGCTTTCATCCGGTTCGATATCGCTGCCTGATAATTTCTCATTTTCACTTTCTTCTACGAGATTTCCTCTCTCTTCTGCAGCCAAATATTTAGGAACCGCACTCATTTTTGTTTATTTTCGAATGAAATGCAGTAAAAACCAAATCTATTTGATCGCTTTGCAAACTTGCAGAAAATAAATTTTCAAGCTGATTTAAATAATAATAAAGCAAATACCGTTATAACGGCAGTAGCGACGCCAAGCATACTGAATAAGTTTATAACCGAAATGTGCAATGGAACATTTTTGTACCATAGGATATTATGAAGTTTTGAAATTATAACAAAACTTTGTAATGAACTTTGTTATAAAATGCAGAAAGCCGATTAGTAATGAAGAAGCTACAAATTGGTTAAACAGTAAAATTCAATATTCACTAACAAAGAAATAATGTGCAAACAAAAATGTATATGGAACATTTTTGTTCCAAGGATCGATTAACGGTTAAAAATTGCAAAACACTAAGACACAAGGAACAACCTAAGTAAAAGAAAAACAAAATTTTGATGGCGTCATGGATTTTTTTCAATTTGATCAAAGGGTGTGGTCTGTTACAATGTAGTTACTTGTAGCGACCACTGTGAAATAAATACTCGAATTAGTATGAACTAGATTTTTTTATTCAAAGTACAAAAATATAATTATAGGTACCAGGTGTACAAGCTTAAATCCGCTGTTTGCTCGTAGATGGTGTTAGTGACATATTGAGCTCACATTCAACCCAATAAAATGGTTTCTTTATTTTCTCGACGGCTTTGGTGATGCCCAAATGCCCTCATTAGTCATTTCTTGCCAATCTGGACGTATGCCTGCTCCTTGTATTCCATAAGCTTTACGAGATCTGAGTCATTCCGTTGATCTTCTTGCACTTGATCGGTGGTCCATGACTCCTCCGGCAATATATTCATAAGTCGTATGTCGACAATGTGTTTCTTAATTTCACCTCGGGAACAATGTTTTCATTCCATTTTGCAAGGACAACGAGATAGAGCATCCGCGTTGCGTGATGTGCTCCTTTACGATGCTCGATTGTAAAGTTATAACTCTGTAGCCGTTCAATAAAGCGTGCCAATTGTCCTTCTGGATTTTTAAATTGTAATAACCACCTTAGCGCTGAGTGATCAGTTCGTAGATGAAATGAGTGACCATACAAGTACTTATGGAAGTACTTTACACTTCCTAGTATTGCGAGCAACTCTCTTCGAGTGACACAGTAGATTCTTTCTGGCTTCGACAGGATTTTACTGTAGTACCCTATTACTTTTTCTTGCCCCTCTATGACCTGAGAGAGCACACCACCTTTTCCATAGCCACTCGGATCTATGTCCAACACAAACTTTTGACCAAGTTCTGGATACCCTAATACTGGTGCCGAACAGAGTCATTCTTTCAGCTGTTCGAATGCATTCTGTTGTTCCTCGCCCCACACAAATGGTTTGTTCTTTCTTGTTAACTCATGTAAACTGCTGGCGATGTTTGCAAATCGCATAATCGTCTATAATACGTACATAAGCCTAGGAAGCTTCTTAACTCGTGAAGATTCGACGGAATTTGCACCACTGCTACTTTTCTTTGTCGGTATGTACACTTTCCGTTTTTACTTTATGACCAAGGTATGAAGAGTGGACACTTTTTTGGATTAAATTTAAGCCCTTCTGATTGTATACGCTCAAATACTTCTTTCAACATATTCAGGTGGTCGTTAAAATCGTTTCCCATCATGATAATGTCATCAAGGTCCACCGAGCACGTTTTCCAGTGTAGTCCTCTGAGTACACGCATGTAGCCGGCGCATTGCATAAGACAAATGGCATCACTGTAAATTGCCATAGACCATCGCCAATACTGAAAGCTGTTTTCATTTTGTCCTCCACACCAAGTTTTACTTGCCAGTAGCCACTTTGTAGATCAAGAGTTGAAAACTACTTCGCACCAGATAGTGTGTACAGAGTGCCAGCGATTCTTGGCAGTGGATAGCTATCTTTTTTCGTGATATCATTTAACTTTCATAATCCACACAGAATCGAGTACTTGCATCCTAGTAGATATAATATAGGGATTCTGGATCAGCTATCTAACTGCGTGTGTTAGAGTGAGACAGACCATGTCGATGGTTGCAGCTATCTTAACAGTGTGTGCGAGGGAGACAGCATGTGTGAAGCTATCTTAGCAGTGTGTAAGAGCGAGAAAGGCGTGGCATGGTTGCAGCTATCTTGATAGGTGTGTGAGAGGGAGGTGGCATGATGGGTGGGCGGAGGGTGTGGTGGGGTGGCTTAGGCGTGAGGAGTGGCGGCGTTGATATGTATTCGATCGATCGATCGACCGATCATGCTAGCCTGTGCTACCAGGCTAGCATGATCGGTAGCAAGCAGCTATGTCTTGTAGTGGTTGATATAGTAAGTACATATATGTTTGTGTGTGTGTGTGTGTGTATGTATGATATGATATTAGGTTGTAGCTAACTGGTTGACTCATAAGTTGAATCGCTTAGAGTAGCTTATCAGCCATGCGAGCTATGCGCTCGGTATAGTAAATGCATGTCATGCGTTTGTGTATGGTTATAGATTGTAGCTACATAGACTACATATAGTTTTTGTTGAGGTTGGTTCTTCATATTTTTTTTTTTATTATTCATGTTGAAGAGGTATATTTGTATACATTAACAAATTATATTTGAATTACTTGTCTGTAATTGACTCATATGTTGAATCGCTTAGGATAGCTTATCAGCTATGCGGTCAGTATAATAAATGAATGTACATGCGTGTGTATATGGTTATAGTTTGTAGCTACATAGGCTAGAAATATATTAGACTATTTATATCCTAATATATATGCAGCTATCATGATCACCAAAAAAAAATTATGAGTTTTTTTGGGGGTGGGTGACATAATAATAGATTAGAGAAAGTGTTTCTACATGCTTGATATATATATATATATATATATATATATATATATATATATATATATATATATATATGTTGAGTTGCTTAGGTCATGCTTTACGGTTTTGTTATTGGGATAGGTAATAGATTAAAAAAAATGTCTTATTAATGTTTGCTATTTTTTACGAGCTTTCTTGCATAGTTTATCAGATGAGAATATCTAGTTCAACTTTTAACTTCAAATCGATGAGTACTATATTTTTCAATATAGTTAGTAAAATGAGATTTACAAAGATATACACCCTGCTGAGTTTATTTGTTTTAATGTATAAGCAAATACTTTCAGCTGAGCGAATTCCAATAAATTTGGTGTCTACATCAGATGGTGGAAGAAAGGGAAAATATGGATTTCGTTTGACTCTACCAAATGATGAGGTGGTCAACATCGACATAGCTTTTTCTATGCTAGTTCTGCGAAAAATGAAGGTAGAGTATTTAGCGATGAACCTACTAAAACGACACCATCAATTTCAAGTACGGAGGGAGCAACAAAACATTTTTTCACCGTGACTGAAGCTATTGAAGCATTCAGGCAAGATTTGATACACAAAGAGCAAGAAATTAATGGTATAATTCAAAGTGAGTGTCCTTTCTACAGACATTTTAAACTGCTTTATGATTCCGGTACATACATAACAATTCGATGCACTTATGATTCAAACTACGAGAAACGAGGTATGAGTATTCGATGTAGTGAATATCGTGAAGTTGTAACTGAACAGCTTATTGATGGTGAAGTTGCATTAGTTCGTTATTCTGATGAAAACTATAGATCTGATATTGAAATCTTAAACGTGCAACCTATTGAACAACTGTATACAATGTCAATATTCTAATTTAATTATATGATGCAAATATTCACAATCATTCATGTTCATTCATGAATTTTTTAAAAACATAGCATGTAATATAATACTTGATGGTAATAAAGAGTTTCAAAACATTTCTTTATTTTGTTTGTTTATTGTTTACACTCAGACTTCGTATGCTAATAATCGATACATTTTGTTTATATTATATTTTTAAACTTAACTGTTGAGTAAGCAATAATTTTTTGATATAAATTGAGTATATCGATTTGAAGTTCTCATTAGTCTTTGATAAAGTTTTACGTAGAGGACATAATAATGTGTAATAGTAGTAATAGTAGCGGTGGTAGTAATAAATATGGTCACATAAAAATGGAAGATACTGCTGTCCATTCAAATTCGAAAGAGCTAAACACTGAGGAAGAGGATGCAAAAAAGTATAGTACATCAAATGTTCCATATGAAAGATTGAAGAATTGATAATCGGAGTTAGTGATAGAGTGAAGCTCACATCAAGCAAGCTACAATAAAATAATCATGGACGATATACACCGAGATATTATTTTAAGAAATATTGAACAATTAATCTGGCTAACAAATTATAAAGAACATTCGATGTGTGGAAAACAACCTCATAACACAGCGCGTGCTAGATATAATACAGTATAGATTATTTCCCAACATCTTAGATGATGATGATGATGACGATGTTGATGAATATAATAGAGAAAGGAGGCTTAATGCAGAACTATTCACAAAGATAACTCATCAGGGACCTGACGCCTTGGAAAAATTACAAATTATTTTTAAAGAATTAAAGTATATATTTTAGATAATTGATATTCCCTTTGTTCCCCCTAAATGTATTACTGATTACTTTATGTGCGATTTTCACAGCATTTTCAACGATATCAGGCATCTGACGTTTCAAGTTTTGCGCGCCTTCGCAAGGGCAGTTGTAAATCATTTTTTAGGACATTTACTTTTTAGACATTTTTGTTTCCGTCTCGTCTTCGTAATGTTATTATCCATTCCGAATTTAACTTTAGATTTCATCGTGTTTGTCACAAGCCAAGCACTTACCTTCTCACCAATGCTACTATCCTTTAAAGTTACTCTTTGCCAAGCTCTTTCAACATGTTGTTTATCAGCAATGTGTCTCTTACATAGAATATGTTTTTCGAATATGCAATATCGTGTTCTCTACAAGCAGCATTTAATGGATTTACACCCTTATCACCTCTATTTAAACGCATTTTAAGCTCACCGCAAAATTGATAGCCAGGTAAATGTAATTCAACTGGCAAAGAATTAATTATGGACTCCTACTACCGAATACAAACAGATGTTTATGGGAAATCACTTAATCAACCGAAATATCAGTATTTGAAGAAGTTACTCACCCCAATAAAAGAGATGGGGCTTTTCACATTCTCAGAGAATGAGGAAGTTATACCACCAAATGAAGCCAGAAAAAATTCCATTATGATATTTGATGATGTTGCGTGTGAAAAACAAAATAATATTCGAGTATATTTCTGCATGGGTCGTCATAATAAAATTGATAGCTTCTATTTATGTCAAACATATACACGCATTCCAAAGCATTTAATTCGTGATAATGCTAACTTAATAATAATGTTTAAGCAAGATGAGTTAAATATTAAGCATGTGTATAATGATCATGTTGGAACTGATCTTACATATGAGAAGTTTCATGAGATGTGTAAAGAATGCTGGTGTGATAAATATGGATTTCTCGTAATATCTAAAGATGATCCAATTGCTGATGGACGTTATAGGAAAGGGTTCGATATATTTATAAAATATTAGCTATATATATTATCTATGAATCGAATATATATAGACATTTAAGATAATTCTATACTCGCATGCAGATATGCTGCGGAAAGTCGATCGAAAAATGTTGAAAGAAATTGTTAAGGTGCGAAAGTCGCTAAAACAAAACTTTGAAAGTATCAAAATAGGTGAAGTTGATACGGAAAATCAATTGGAAAAAACTGTTCATCCTATAACAACACCTCTGAAAGCTTTGATTGATAAAGCTGGCACATTAAACACTAATGAATCGAATATTAAAAGTCATCCTAAAGATTATAAAGATGAATATACTCTATATAAAGGTGATCGGAAACTATTTAAATCTCAAAATCCTTTACCGTATGAGAAGACTAAAATTACTACCAGCACACCAAAGAGAGTATCATCATCACAAAGTCGTAATAATACTAGCACCACTGCTAATGATGATGTTTTTTATTCAAAAATGTCCGGTGACACTCTTGTCGATACTACTCATGATAGTATTTCATCAACATTAGAAAAATCACCATCATCTTCACAATTATGAAGATCGGCAAGTTTTCGTGAACGTTTCTTGCTGAGTAGGGGCCACAGCAATTTCGCCGTCCTACAGATGGGTGTATCCGTCCATCTTTTCGGGAAGATGTTAGTAGTGATAACCTCCAATTTAAGCTTGCACGTGGCTATGGGGATCCCTAACCGAGAATTCTCCTGAGTTAGAGGCTCATTTGTACCCTGTCTTGCAAGCTCGTCGGCTATGCAGTTTCTCCGTATACCCCTGTGTCCGGGTACCCAGCACAGGAGAATATTGTGGTGCTCAGCCATCTCGTTAAGAGATTTGGGGCAGTCAAGAATGGTCTTCGATTTCACGAGAAATGAGTCCAGGGCCTAAATTGCAGCTTGGCTGTCGCTCAAGATGCAGATGTCTCTACGGGAGACATCTGCAAAGCTCTGTTCGATCCATGTAAGTGCATTGTGAATCGCTTTAACTTCTGCCTGAACACACTACAGTGGTCAGGCAGGCGGAAAGAAATATTAAGGTTGAATGATTCGGAATACACACCTGCTCCCTTTCCATTAAGCTTAGAGCCATCAGTAAAGATGAGAGTATAATTTGGCATGAATCCTTCCGCCTCCCAGGCGAACCTATTAGGGAAGGAGGTTAGGAATTTCCTTTCAAAGGCATATGTCGGCTTGATATAATCAAGTGAAGTTTTAATATTAAAATTTTCCAGTATGCTAGCATGTCCGAAGGACTTTGATGTCCATTGGTGCAGGCTAGTAAGGCGTAAAGCAGAATTGGCCGCCAGCTGCTTACCAAGTAAGTCAAGCGGAGTAAGATGTAGAAGCACTTCTAGTGCTAACGTTGGAGTTGTTCTCAGTGCTCCTGTTATTAAAATACAAGACGCTCTTTGTATTTTTTCAAGGTGCCTGACATGGGAGGACTTAGTAAGTGCAGTCTACCAGGTCAGTACCCCATACAGGAGGACTGGCCTGATAACCGCCTTATAAATAAATATCTAATATCTTCTCCGATATGCAAGCGAAGGCGAACAGTTTAGTCGAGCTGGCACGCACCGTCGGATTAGAGATAAATATTGCGAAGACCAAAGCTATAAGAATCAATCATTCCAATAGAAGCCATATAATGATAGACGGCTGTGCGATTGAGTTCGTCGAAAGTTTCTGCTACCTCGGTTGCACGATAGCAACAGACGGGGGAGCTGAGGAGGATGCTAACTGCAGGCTAAGCAAAGCAAAGACAGCATTTGGCCGGCTAAAATCAGTATGGGCAAATTCCCAAATATCCAGACGCACGAAATCACGAATATTCTCCGCATGTGTGAAATCGACACTACTGTACGGAAGTGAAACATAGCTGATCTCGAACTCCATCACGCAGAGACTGCAAGCTTTCATCAACAAGTGTTTGAGGATCATTTGTAGAATTTTCTGGCCTAACACTATTTCAAACGAAGCACTATGGCGTCTGACGAGCGAAGAGCCCATACTGATCCAGATTAAGAGTAGAAAGTGGCGGTGGATTGGCCACACGCTAAGAAAGCAGCCAGATAGCATCACGCGAATGTCGCTTGAGTGGAACCCGCAGGGGAGCAGAGGCCGCGGACGACCAAGAAACACCTGGAGACGATCAATACTGGGTGAGCTAGCTGCTGCCGGCATCACATGGGAAGGAGCTAGATCAACTGCCCAAAACCGTGTGCGATGGCGAAGGCTTGTGGAGGCCCTATGCTCCAATTAGGAGTTTAAAGGAGAAAAAAAAACAAGAAAAAAAAAGGTCATCCTAAAGATTATAAAGATGAAATACTCCATATAAAGGTGATCGGAAACTATTTGAATCTGAAAATCCTTTACCGTATGAGAAGACTAAAATTACTACCAGCACACCAAAGAGAGTATCATCACAAAGTCGTAATAATACTAGCACCACTACTGATGATGTTTTTATTCGAAAAATGTTTGGTGACCCTCTTGTCTTCATCAACATTAGAAAAATCACCATCATCTTCACAATTAATAACAAATATTTCACTTTTAAAGTAGCAAAAGCAATTAGATTTGGTTCATGCATACGGATTTCATCAAGATGCTCATGGAAATTACATGTTCTGAAATAAGTCACTGAAATTTTTCCAGGTCTATTTCAATTACTTTTTCATAAAGTACCGAAAGCATATAATCATATAGATTTGGATAACTATAAAGAAATTCTCTTATCAACTAATGCGCATAAACGACATTTCGAGCTATCAGGTGGAGTGAAAGTTACGAAAGTGTATAATATCAAATTTTAAAAGATTAATTTAAATCAACTCCAAAAAAGGGTCAAAGACTGAAACGTAATCAGTTCATCAATGATGATGTGATAAAGTTAAATACAGCTAAATCGAATTATATCTATTGGGATAATCCAAATGAATTGGTTGATCGCCTTAGTGTCTTCATGACACTATGACTTAATAACAATGAGATAGTATCCATTATTGAAGAGTTACGAGAATCAAAGATTATAATATTGTTGTAAATAATAAACAAATCACTTAACAAAAAAAAACACTGGTGAAAAATATACTTGAACAGAAAGATTAGAAATTAGATTCTCTTTGAAATATTTGAGATATTTTTATATATGAATTATTTCAGAAAAATAGAATTGATTTGTACATTTTTTTTATGCAATCTAGTCGATACGAACAGCCCAATAAAGACATTTTCGTAACAATTGGTGACAGCGGTGGGATTGCTTAAAAAAAATGGTGAAGTTTAACCAGCTGAAAGTGGAGCAACTGAAACAACAGTTAGCATCATTGGATCTATCCTCATCCGGTATTAAGGCAGAACTGCAAGTGAGACTACGAGAGGCTATGGAAGCCAACGGTGTAAATGTTGATGAACATGAGTTCTATGAAGAAGATGTTGCAGGTGGTGTAATTGAAGAAGTGGAAAAAACGGACACATCTGGCCAAATGATGGAGTTTATGAAATCGATGATGCAGCAGATGCAGGAGCAACTTGATAAACACTCTACTGAATCTAAGAAAGGAATGGCTACACTGTTGCAATAGAAATTTGAAGAAAACTCTACCGTCATGCAGGAACAGCTTACCGAGGCCTCTTTAGATATTCAAAAGCAATTCTTAGAAAGAATGGATCAGACTGACCAGAAAGTACAAGAGCTAAGCGAGAAACAAGTTGTAATAGACGAGAAGATTCGGCACCTGGAAAATCGCTTTAATTCAATAGAACTAAGTGGAACTACAACAACAATCGTTCGAGATTCTGGTGCCATCAAATTAAAATCACCAACGTTTGATGGATCGACGGCTTTTGATGTTTTCAAGTTGCAATTTGAAACAACCGCCTTAGCAAATCAGTGGGGTGTTAACGAAAAAACTTCTGCATTAATTGTGGCATTAAAAGGTAATGCAGCGGAAGTTTTACAGCAGGTTCCAGAGCACGAGCGCAACAGCTATCAAGCGTTGATGGATACTTTGAAGCGGAAATACGACAGTAGCTATATGACCCAGTTGCACAGAGTAGAACTAAAAGCAAGGGTACAACGGATTGGCGAAACTCTTCAACAATATGCCTCAGATAATGAACGGCTGTGCAACATCTCGTATGCTGGCAAACCTAGTGATTTCATTGAGATAATTAAAATTGACACATTCATCGAAGGCATACGTGATCCCGAAACAAAACGACAAACAATCATGTCCCCGAGAGCGACTTTTGCAGAAATTGTTAGCAGTGCGCTGACATATGAAGCTGCTGGTTTGATGTGTCGTCCAACACATAAGGTTCGGAAATTGGGGATTGAAACGGATGATCTGGTTGAAGTGGTACGCCAAGTGATCAAGTCCGAGCAAGCTGCAGTAGTTCGACGTGAAGGCACATTTAGTGGAAAGTGCTTTAATTGTGCTAAACCTGGACATATGGCACGGGATCGCCGTCGAAAACGTTCTCGATCAAGCTCTCCAGGGAAGAAAAAACTCGAAGATCGTTAAATTAAAACGAGCCAGTTCCAAGGGGCGTGAGCTGGCTCCCACAACGGTTGGCCCCACCATCCTCATCTCTCAAATGGAACGCGCGCCTAACAGTCTGACCATCGATGGAAAAATTAACAATAAAGCATTTATTTTGACTTTGGATACTGGCGCGTCTCACTCGATAATAAAAAGTAGCCTGGTGAAAGAGTTTGTGCCATTAGTTGGTATAAAACTTCGCACAGCAACAGGTGAAGATGCACCGATTTTGGGAAAGGTCTCAAAGCAAATCACGATAGGTGACTGTGATTTACAACATGAATTCATTGTGGCAGATATTATCGATGACGTCATTATTGGCATAGATTTTATGATAGCACATGGAGTTACATTAGACTTAAGGCGACGAATATTGCGATATATGGATGTCGAATGTCCACTAAATGCTGGCTATGAGCGTAGTGGAAGTACAAGGCAGGTCCGGATATGCCAAAAACAGAAAATACCCGCAAATTCGGAGGCAATCATATGGGCTAAAATAGATACGGATGGAGTTACAAGTAAGTTGTGGGTTGTGGAAGCTATCAAAAGTAACCAAGTCAATAACATCATACTTGGAAAAACACTAGTGGAGTCTAAAAATGATGGAAGTATACCTATTCGAATTTTAAATCCATCTGGTACACCAAAATTTGTAAGAAAAGGAACAATAATTGGTCAATGTCAAGAGGTTACAGCTGTGGTTAATTGTGGAGCGGATACGGCGACAGTAAAAGCTGGAAGCAATGCGGACAAAGAAATGGCAATGTCGCAGATGCAAGAATGGACTAAAGAGCTTACTGAACATCAGAAAAATAAGGCGTTACAAGCATTAAGGAAACATTGGTCCATTTTTGCACCTAAAGGTAAAAGTGGCGGAAGAACAGCTATAGTGAAACATGAAATTGATACCGGCGATTCCAAACCTATCCGCCAAACGCCACGAAGAGTTCCATTGGCTAGAAGGGATGAAGTTACAAAGCTCGTTGCCGATATGCGGAGGGAAGGTGTTATCGAACCATCCGCCAGTCCCTGGAGTGCACCAGTAGTGCTTGTGAAGAAGAAAGACGGAAGTACTCGATTCTGTGTGGACTACCGTAAGTTGAATGATGTCACGAAGAAAGATAGCTATCCATTGCCTAGAATCGACGATACTCTCGACACACTATTTGGTGCACAATGGTTCTCAACCCTTGATCTACAGAGCGGCTACTGGCAAGTAGAACTTAAAGAGAAAGACAAAGAAAAGACTGCATTTAGCGTTGGTGATGGACTATGGCAATTCACAGTGATGCCTTTTGGGCTTTGCAATGCACCTGCCACTTTCAAGCGTCTCATGGAACGTGTCTTGAAAGGACTGCACTGGAAAACGTGTTTGGTATATCTTGACGACATTATTGTGATGGGCAAAGACTTTGACGACCACTTAGCGAAATTGAAGGAGGTTTTTGAACGAATAGAAGCCGCTGGACTGAAACTGAACTCAAGGAAGTGTTCACTTTTCAAACGTGAAGTTCGGTTTCTCGGTCACAAGGTAACCACGAAAGGCGTTCACACAGACGACGAGAAAATAGCAGCGGTGAAAAAGTGGCCAAAACCAACAAACCTGCATGATCTAAGAAGTTTCCTGTGTACCTACTACAGACGGTTCGTGCCCGGCTTTGCAAACATAGCCAGTAGTTTACATGAGCTAACTAGGAAGAACCAGGCATTCAAATGGGGTGCTACACAAGATTAGGCTTTCGAACAGCTCAAAGAACAACTCTGCTCCGCACCAGTATTAGCTTACCCAACACCTGGCAAAACATTTATATTGGATACGGATGCGAGCGGCTACGGAATCGGCGGAGTACTGTCTCAGATAATAGAAGGACAAGAAAAAGTGATAGCCTACTACAGCAAAACTTTGTCAAAACCAGAGCGAAACTACTGCGTAACGCGAAGGGAGCTACTTGCCATAATGGAATGCGTGAAACACTTTCATAAGTATCTATACGGACAACAATTCCAACTCAGGACTGACCATGCAGCGCTCCGGTGGCTACTACAATTCAAGGATCCGGAAGGTCAACTAGCGCGATGGATTGAGCGATTGCAAAGCTACGATTTTGCAATTGAGCACCGTAAAGGAGATCATCATGGCAATGCTGATGCCTTATCGCGTCGTCCCTGCAGCACTGAATGCAAACATTGTTCACGAGCCCAAAGCAAGGAACACATTGTAGACATCCGGCTTTTAAATGCCCTTCCGGAAGAGTCCTGGACCAGTGAACGAATACAAAAAGAGCAGCGGAACGACCCAGATCTTGCAAAAATCATGAAAAGTAAAGAGTATGGCATCCGACCAGACTGGCAAGAAATGGCTAGTGAAAGCCCGATATCTAAAGCATACTGGGCGCAATGGCAAAGCTTGCACCTTAGTGATGGTTGTCTGTACCGGACATGGGAAAGTGAAGATGGCAAAACCGCAAATAACCTTCTGGTGGTACCAAAGTCCAGAATCAAGGAGGTAATTTCAGAATATCACAATGCATCCAGTGGAGGTCATTTAGGCATAGCTAAAACCACAGAAAAGGTCAAGAGGCGCTTCTACTGGGTTGGGTGTCAGGAATCCGTGGCAGACTTTATAAGAAGATGTGACCAATGCTCATCAGCAAAAGGGCCACATAGAAGGATTCGAGGTAAGATGCAACAGTACAACACGGGTGCTCCGTTTGAACGAATTGCGTTGGACATAGCGGGACCGTTCCCCACGAGCAACTTGGGAAATAGGTATTTGTTGGTAGTAATGGACTACTTTAGCAAGTGGCCAGAAGTGTACCCTATTCCAAATCAAGAAGCGAACATGGTCGCTGAAGTATTCGTGAACAATTGGATTACACGATTTGGTGTCCCATTAGAGCTGCATTCTGACCAAGGGCGAAACTTCGAATCAACGGTGTTTAAAAAAGTTTGCGCAATTTTGGGCGTACATAAAACTCGTACCACTCCATTACATCCACAGTCGGACGGTATGGTAGAACGATTCAACCGTACCTTGAATGAGTACCTGAGGAAAGTCGTTAACAGGGATCAAAAAGATTGGGACACTCACATCCCAATGTTTCTACTTGCATATCGGTCTGCACAGCATAATTCCACAGCAACAACACCAGCAAGAGCAGTTTTCGGTACAGATGTAAGATTACCGGCTGATTTGAAATTTGGAGTAACTCCATCATCTGACAAACCTATATGTGACTACGTTGAGAACAAACGAAATCAACTAGATGAAGTGCATCGTTTCATAAGAGGGCGAATTCAGATAACAAGTGACAAGATGAAGGCCAGATATGATTTACGAACAAATTCAAAAGGCTACCATAAAGGAGACCTGGTATGGCTTCATAATCCACAACGGAAAAAGAGCTTGTCTCCTAAATTACAAACGCATTGGGAAGGACCATATAAAGTGATAAACAGAATCAACGATGTTGTGTATCGGATTCAACAATCAGGGCATCGTCGAGCAAAATTGTAAATAGTACATCTGGAACGGCTGGCTCCTTATCACGGCGATATGGGAACACTTGTTCGGGACGAACAAGTTTAAGTGGAGGGCAGTGTTGTAAATAATAAACAAATCACTTAACAAAAAAAACACTGGTGAAAAATATACTTGTACAGAAAGATTAGAAATTAGATTCTCTTTGAAATATTTGAGATATTTTTATATATGAATTATTTCAGAAAAATAGAATTGATTTGTACATTTGTAAATAAAGACATTTTCGTAACAATATAATAACGACACTCTATATATCATTCACTAGCACTATGAGTGTAGATAAGTTTGGTCGTCATTCGGAGTGTATTAATAAGGGGGAGTTACGTCGAGGTGTGAACAAAATTTTGGGTGCAATTAACAAAAGTCGGTGCACCAGTTGTTGAATCTGATGGAGTCACTAAGGTATATGTTGATGAACGTGTTAATGAAATAATGTCAAATCTAGAAAAAAATTAAGTTGATAATAGGATTCTAATTTCTAAAATTGAAACATTGAATAATGATCTACTTGGGAAAATTAAAGCTACAGAAGCTAGACTAACTTCTCTACATGAAGACTGTTTCGAGGAAGAGCTGATTTGCTCCACCTATTTGCAAAAATGAAAATTATAAACTCTTAAAGAAGTTTACCAACTTTATTGATTCGTGGCCGCAGTAGAAGTAAAGTTAACAGTTGTAGAATATTAAAGTTACGCTATGCTTATGATTATATGTACATAAGAATGAGATAATGAAAGAAATAGGTAAAATTTTAGTCAACTGCAATGAGAGAGTTTACAGTTGCATGTATGATCACTAAATTCAGAGAGAATAAGAGAATTACAGTTTCGTATATGATCTCGAGATTTAGTACATTCCAATAGAAGATGATAGTTTATTATATGATCATGAAAGTTAGCTCTGCGAGTCCCGAAATAGAAATAGTGCTGCGAGTCCCGATATAAAATTAGTGCTGCTGCAAACATCCTCCCCACGTTGGAAGGTTTAGGCTTTCAACTGATTCATTCTCAATAGGAAGCACAGCAATTTTCCCCACAGCTCGCTTAACAAGTCCCTTTGCAGTGCGAATAATTGCAACACGAGCCACACCATCTGAGCCATAAATTAAAGCCCCCACTTAATATTAATGGCCAATCAGTTCCACAATGTTCCTCAACAAAGTACTTGGGTATTCACCCCGACAGAAGGCTGACATGGAAAAATCACATAGAGGCAAAGAAAACTCAAATCAATCTCAAAATGAATCAGTTATGGTGGCTGTTACAAAAAAGATCAAAGTTGAATCTTAAATACAAAGTGCTACTATATACAGCAATCCTGAAGCCAATTTGGACTTACGGTATTCAGTTTTGGGGCACCGCATCTCCCTCTAATATCGAAAAATTGCAGCGAATACAATCCAAGTGTCTGCGAATTATTGTAAACGCGCCTTGGTATATGAGGAACTTTAACATCCATCGAGATTTAAATGCACCCACAATTTCTGTGAAATTGCTATACCTCGCGACTCAACAAATTGTGATGGGACGTTGGGAATATCACATAATTTTAGTTAGTTTGTAGGATTTGATTACTTATTGTTAGTTTCTAAGTAATTTTAGAAAGATCCAATAAAAAAAAAAAAAAAATTTATATTCACATTATAATTCTAACAACGATAATTCGAATCGGTGAATCCACAAAAGATGCAATAATAGACCATTTAAAGCAATACATGTCATCATTTTCAACATTGACACATGCTTTTTTCTCAATAAATTTTTTAGGAAGAGGTATGAAACTACTGCCTTTTATCATGTGGAGCTTATTTACAATTACCTCCAAAGGAAGTAATTTAAGAAGGGCCCACCCGCTATCACATTCCTGGAATTCACTCATTTGAGTTTTGATCTTTTCAACATGATCATTTAGTGAGCTCTCCAGTTCGTGTTTAGTGTGTATGGGTATCATGTTTATTTGGAAAGATTTACCCTCCACTATATCGTGAGGTGGTTTAACCAAACAATTCGAAATTATATTTGAAGGGGTCATTACTTAGTAAACACTATTTCAAAACGCTAACTATACAATTAAAAACTTTCCCTATAAATTTTTCAGGGATTAAATCATTAAATTGAAGGGTCTTTATTCTATTTTTAAAAGCTGATTGAATAACTTTTACATTCCCATCAACGATTTCACAAGCATTTCTTTTATGAATATGAATTAAATTGAAGGGTCTTTATTCTATTTTTAAAAGCTGATTGAATAACTTTTACATTCCCATCAACGATTTCACAAGCATTTCTTTTATGAATATTGGTACGTATGTGATAACTCCAATTACAAGTTATCACATCCTTTTTACAAAAATCACAATATACGATTGCGGATTGATAATGAAGCTACTTAAGTAGGAAAAAAATATTTTTTTTTTTCAAAAACCATTTATTCCTCAACATAGTCTTCTTTTACTTCGACACACTTAGTAAGACGATATTCCAACTTTTTTATACCATCTGAATAATAAGATTTCTGGAACCCCTCAAAATACGCGTTAGTTTCGGTATTCGCTTCTTCATTTGAGCTGAATCTTTTTCCTGCGAGCCATTTTTTCACGTTTGGAAACAGGAAAAAGTCACTAGGAGCTAAATCTGGACTATAAGGTGGATGATCAACCAATTCGAAGTGCATTTCACGTAATTTTAGCATCGTATCTAATGCTGTGTTAACCGGTGCGTTGTCTTGAAGAAAGAGCACTTTTTTCTTCTTTAAATGTGGTCGTTTTTTCTTGATTGCATCATTCAATTGATCCAATATTGCACGATAATACTTTCCTGCGATTGTGGATCCTTTTTCAAGATAATCGATAAGCAATATTCCGAGTGCATTCCAAAATACAGTGGCCATAGCCTTACCAGCCGATTTCACTGCCTTCGCCTTCTTCGGAGCACTTCCACCAGCTTCCACCCATTGCTTAGATTGATTTTTGGTTTCAAGTGTGTAGTGGTGGACCCACGCTTCATCAATAGTTATTAATCGACGCCAAAAATCAACAGGATTACGCTTTATCATGTCCAAACACCGCTGTGAAGTGGTCTCTCGAACATCTTGCCGCGTCAGCTCAGCTCAGCTTTTTCATATGCAAATGTTCGTGCAAAATGTTGAGCACACGTTCATATGAGATGTTTACCATTTCAACAATCTCACGCAACTTGACTCGGCGATCATTCATAACGATATCGAGGATTTTCTTGATATTTTCTTCAGTAACCACCTCTTTTCGCCTTCCTGTTGATGGTATTGTTGCCATGCTTGTTCGGCCGTGTTTAAATTCAGCAATCCAATATTTTACCATGCAATCTGACGAAGCAGACTCACCGTAATGTTTATCGGGCTTTTCTTTTGTCTCTTTTGCTGTTTTCCCTTTCAAATAATAATGTTTAATCACTGCACGAAATTCGCTTTTTTCCATTTTTCAAGAAACACAAAAGTTGGTTCCTTTAAACGACTACAACAAATAAACTAATCGATGAATTTAGGTGAATTTTAACAGCTGACGTTTGACAGCTTGACGTTTCAAAAAATGAAAAGTTTTTGTGTTTGTGCTGCCTTTTTCGTACTTAGGTAGCTTCTTTATCAATCCGCCCTCGTATAGTATTGGATTCTTTCTTTTTTTGTAAATGAACCCGTTTAATGTGCTCTTGCAAATTTCTCTTTGCAGAGAAAATTGTGGCACATTCCTCACAAAAGAAAGCCGAATGCACTGTTTCACGTTTCGACATTATTAAATAAAATTTAATATAGATAATATAACAATAATAATAATAATAATAATAATAATAATAATAATAATTTAATAATATTGGCAATATTACTTAATTGCTACTGATGCTGTTACTGTAATTATTATTGTTGCTGTTGCTGCTACTGCTGCGCTGATAAGCTACCCTATGCGATTCAGCTACAACCTAATATCATATCATACATACACACACTCACACACACACACACACATACATATATGCACTTACTATATCAACCACGACAAGACATAGCTGCTTGCTACCGATCATGCTAGCCTGGTAGCACAGCTCGAATACATATCAACGCCGCCACTACTCACGCCTAAGCCACTCCATCACACCCTCCGCCCACCCATCATACCACCTCCCTCTCACACACCTATCAAGATAGCTGCAACCATGCCACGCCTTTCTCGCTCTTACACACTGCTAAGATAGCTTCACACATGCTGTCTCCCTCGCACACACTGTTAAGAAAGCTGCAACCATGTCGATCTCCTGTCTCACTCTAACACACGCAGTTAGATAGCTGATCCAGAATCCCGATATTATATCTACTAGGATGCAAGTACTCGGTTCTGAGTGGATTATGAAAGTTAAATGATATCAAGCTATCCACTGCCAAGAATCGATGGCACTCTTTACACACTATCTGGAGCGAAGTAGTTTTCAACTTGGTAAAACTTGGTGGGGAGGACAAAACGAAAACAGCTTTCAGTATTGGCGATGGTCTATGGCAATTTACAGTGATGCCATTTGGCTTATGCAATGCGCCGGCTACTATACTAAGCGTGTACTAAGAGGACTACACTGGAAAACGTGCTCGGTGGACCTTGATGACATTATCATGATGGGAAACGATTTTAACGACCACCTGAATATGTTGAAAGAAGTATTTGAGCGTATACAATCAGAAGGGCTTAAATTTAATCCAAAAAAGTGTCCACTCTTCATACCTTGGTCATAAAGTAAAAACGGAAAGTGTACATACCGACAAAGAAAAGTAGCAGTGGTGCAAATTCCGTCGAATCTTCACGAGTTAAGAAGCTTCCTAGGCTTATGTACGTATTAAAGACGATTTTGCGATTTGCAAACATCGCCAGCAGTTTACATGAGTTAACAAGAAAGAACAAACCATTTGTGTGGGGCGAGGAACAACAGAATGCATTCGAAAAGCTGAAAGAATGACTCTGTTCGGCACCACTATTAGGGTAACCAGTACTTGGTCAAAAGTTTGTGTTGGACACAGATCCGAGTGGCTAAGGAAAAGGTGGTGTGCTCTTTCAGGTCATAGAGGGGCATGAAAAAGTAATCGGGTACTACAGTAAAATCCTGTCGAAGCCAGAAAGAATCTACTGTGTCACTCGAAGAGAGTTGCTCGCAATACTAGGAAGTGTAAAGTACTTCCATAAGTATTTGTATGGTCACTCATTTCATCTACGAACTGATCACTCAGCGCTAAGGTGGTTATTACAATTTAAAAATCCAGAAGGACAATTGGCACGCTTTATTGAACGGCTACAGAGTTATAACTTTACAATCGAGCATCGTAAAGGAGCACATCACGCAACGCGGATGCTCTATCTCGTCGTCCTTGCAAAATGGAATGTAAACATTGTTCTCGAGTGGAAAGCAAGGAGCACATTGTCGACATACGACTTACAAATATATTGCCGGAGGAGACATGGACCCCCGAACGAGTGCAAGAATATCAGCGGAATGACCCAGGTCTCGTAAAAATTATGGAATACAAGGAGTACGTCCAGATTGGCAAGAAATTACTAATGAGAGTTTCATAGCAAAAGCATACTGGGCGCAGTGGCAAAGCCTGCACTTACGAGACGGATGTTTATCGCGAGCATGGGAAAGTGAATATGGAAAAATGACTAATGATCTTCTAGTGGTACCCAAGGCAAGAATAAATGAAGTGATAGCTGAATATCACAATGCTTATAGTGGAGGGAATTTTGGTATCACCAAAACCGTCGAGAAATTAAAAAAACGAGTTTATTGGGTTAGATGCCACGACCATGTCGCTGAATGGATTTAGAAGTGTTAGCAATGTGCAATGGCCAAAGTTCCCACTAAGAAAATTCGAGGTAAGATGCACCAATACACAGTGGGTGCTATGGACATAGCTGGACCATTTCCAACAAGCAACTCAAGGAACAAGTATGTTGCTGGTTATAGATTACTTCGGTAAGTGGCCTAAAGCTAGTACAGTTGCCGATATATTCGTCAACCAATGGGTTACCCGTTTTGGTGTACCGATGGAGGTACACTCAGACTAAGGTCGAAATTTCTAATCAGTTGTATTCCAAGAGATGTGCTGTATGTTGGGTATAAACAAAACTCGGACAACACCCTTGCATCTACAATCTGATGGCATGGTAGAGCGATTTAACCGTACCTTGGAGGAATATTTGAGAAGAGTCGTAGACAAATACGAAAGAGACTGGAATATACATATACCAATGTTCCAATGAGGGAATAGTTGGATGTAGTACATCAGTTCATCAGAGAGCGGTCGCAGACGATAAGCGATAAGATGAAGGCCAAGTATGACTGTAATGCAAATTCAAAAGGGTTCTATGAAGCAGAGCTTGTAATGCTTCATAATCCACAATGAAAGAAAGGCCTGTCTCCTAAACTACAAACTCATTGGGAAGGACATATAATATTATAGCAAAGATAGATGACGTAGTATCGTATTCAACGTGCCTGGAATAAAAGAGCAATGTTTAAAGTAGTGCACTTGGAGAGACTTGCGCCATATCGGGGGAAGTATAAAAACTTGTTCGGGACGAACAAGGTTAAGAGGAGGGCAGTGTAACGAGAATCGATGGTTGGTTACTCATCACTATTGTGACTGACACTATTGTGCATAACACGAATGTTGGCAGCATCGAAACGAATGTCAACAAAAAGAAATAGGCGATAACCAGAACACGCTAACGAGAAAGAGATGAATCTCAACAACGATAATGGAAGATTCTGGAGTATTAAATATAAATAAGGCCAGTTGTTGACAAATGAATCAATCAAATCCCGAACGTGATTGCGCAAACATCGATACAGTGTCAGAGGTACATTAAAGTGTTATTGTAAATAGTTGATTGTAAATAGAGTTGATTAAATAAATTGTCCCTGTATATAGCTGTACAAAATATGTATTGCAATTATTATTAGCATAATCCAGCGATCGAACAAGGTTAATTTAAATAGAATTAAACTCTCACAAAATAAAAAACGTAACAATATGTACTTATCAGAGTCCGGTGCGAATAAATAAAATATAGCCATGTAAACATCGCAGAGTACGATGCGATGGATTTGTAATTGTAAATTTGCCATCGTCATATCAAGTATCGTCAGTTTTGTATGCGTAAAAACTAGTAAATTCGTACTCATTTCTTATGCAACCAGTTACACACTGGCATTCCTACATACCTATGCACACATATACGTGCATACAAAAATTATTACGTATTTTTTATGCAATAATATTCGCCACACACCGTTTCAAGTGGCGACCGCATACATACAATAGCTGTAAAATACAAAGTCATAGAAGAAAGACCCAAATATTATGATCGTTTTGCAATCGGAACTGATACTATATGTGGATGACAATAATGGCAATAATAACAATAATAATGCTGAATGTTGCGTGCATATGTGACACCAATGAAAAAAGGTGTAACGATGAAGACTACAATCTAAAGGATGAATGGGTTGAATGGGATGAGTGGGTTATAGAACGGAAATACAGGTAAAGTAAGATTGTATATCAACTCCGTGTATTTACAGGGAGATTTTTTAAGAGCCGTCGGGTTTGATTTAAAAAAAACACATAAAATTTAGAGAAATATATAAACTTTTTATTTGAGTCTATAGAACGATCTATATAATTCAATGTTTAAAGATGATTTCATGTAATTGTTGCGCCTCAAATGGTTCATAAGTTGGGTCCAATTTTGGCATACTCTCTCCCACATATCGGACGGTATCTCACGAATAAATTCTTCAATATTAGCATCTAGAGCGTCAACCGTTGCGGACTTGTCGCTATAGACATGAGCCTTATCATAGCCCTATAAAAAATAGTCTAAAGGCGTTAAATCGCACGATTTAGCCAATTGATCGGCCCCAAATGTGAAATAAACTGTTCACCGAACACGCCTCTCAATTGGACAATTGTTTCGCGTGCTGTGTGGCATGTTGTTGAAACCATATGTCAGCCAAGTCCAGCTCGTCCATTTTATGCAAAAAAAAGTTTGTAATCATCGCACGGTAGCACTCGCCATTCACAGTAACATGGAAACTCGATCCTGATTTTCTGATCCAGGATACTCGATCTTTGAGATCCTTCTCGTCTCAGAATACCTTTGGATCACAACGACAAAAAAATTGTTTTTATTTTTCAAAATTTTAAACAACTATATAAACGAAGAAATATATGCACGAAAATTTTTACTTCAACAAACTCAGGTGATAAGTTAACGAGTGGAAATGTGTATTTACCCGATATTGGAATTGAGAGTGCGACAACACTGTTAAAATGGTATTAGTGAATTTTGTTTATAATTACCAACTGTAAGATTCTGATTACTTTTAGTAGTAACTCATAATATATGAAAGTTTAAAAACCACATAACCTAAAAAATAGGGGAAAATAATAAAAGTTTTAATATTAGCTACAACTATTTTAATATTTTATGAGATTTAAAGTCCAGTAAGAACACATTATTTTGATATATTATATTTGTTAAAATGTAATCAAAAAGAATAACTGCGTGCATGGTATATTCCACTTTACTAAATGAATAAAATGATAAGCCGCTGTTACCAGATGTACTTTTTTTTTTACTTAGCTGATTATTCAAAAATTGGTTAAAACTCTCTTCCTCTTTAAGTGTCATCAATAGGCTATTGAAATCGGTATCTGGCATTTTTTCGAAGTGTAAACAACATATTATGGGTGCCGTAGCTCAGTGGTTAGTGTGTTCGCCTTCTGATCTGTAGGTCGTGGTTCAATCCCCGGCTGATGCATAACAAATTTAACATCGATAAGATTTTTCTTTCGAATGGTACCCACCTGCCGGCAAGCAATTGGCAATTCTTCCGACAGTAACAACTTGCCATGAAAAAGTTTCTAAAAGAACTCTGTGACAAAGCTCAGAAAAAGTGATGTCACAAGTGTTCTGCCGTTCGGAACCGGTTAAAATAATGTAGGTCCATTCTAATACTGTCCAAATTTAAGACGCATAACAGTAATGGAAGAGAATGAGGCTGGGCCAATGAGCCCTTTGGGGCTTTAAGTGCCACATATTTATTTTTTTTTTTTAACAACATATTTTTTTTAGGCTCGATTATGTCAACGTTTGTGCCTACAAAACTCCATTCGTGGGAAGCTTCCCTTATCAGTTTTTACCTGATGAAAAGTACAACCGAAAGCCATAGCATGTTGTATGAGCCTTATAGCGAATATGCTACATAAATTTTAACATGTGCATTTTGGTTTAGACGATGCAAAAGAGGTAATTTTGATACAAGCAATGAAGAGCTTGAAGACTATGAATTGGAAGCTTTATTGAACGAAGACTCATGGAAAACACAAAAAAATCATGCTGAACCATTGAAAGTGAATCAACAAGCCATTTCAATGCGTCTAAAGAACATGGGTTTGATCCAGAAAATGGAAAATTGGGTTCCATATAAACTGAAACCAAGAGACATCGAGAGGCGATTTTGCATGCCTGCAATTCTGCTTCAACGATACAAAGGCAATCTTTTATTTGTAACGTATTATTACTGGGGACGAAAAAGGGATGTATTACGACAACCCTAAGTGCAAAAAATCATATGTGAGACCTGGCCAACCAGCCAAATTGACTGGTTAAGAAGGGTATATTTTATTATGAGATGCTAAAACTGGGTGAATTCATTAACGGGGAATACTATTGACAACAATTAAGCAAATTGAGGCCAGCATTGAACTAAAAACGATCAGAATGTACGACCACAAAACGGGTCATTAATTTTCATCGTGACAATGCCCGGCCACATGTTGCGCAACCTGTTAAAATTGGAAAATAGCGGATGGAAGTCTTACCCCACCCGCCATGTAGACAGACTTTTCCTCCTCTGACTACCACGTGTTTCGATCACTTCAGTCGAAGGTATCAAAAATTGGGTTGATACGTTCTTGGCCTCAAATGTTGATCGGTTCTATTGGGATGGAACTGATGTGCTCCCTCAAAAATGTGAAAAAGTTGTACCTTCTGAAGGATAATACTTTGAATGAAATTAAGTCAGGAAAAAATCCATTAAAACTTACTTGTACCCCCAATATATTTACAATTCTTATGTAATATAATACCGATAAAAAAAAATGATACATGATAGACACAAATGTGTTATATTGAAAATGCAAATTGCAGATGTGAAATATTTCATCGATATATCTACTTTAAATGCTTAAACACATGATTTGGTACAAACTACAAACCATAAAAAGTTAATAGTGATTATAAAATAATTGAGTGGGTACCGTAGCTCAGTGATTAGTGCGTTGGCCTTCTGATGTGTAGGTCGTGGGTTAATACACGGCTGAAGCATAAACTTGATATCGAGAAGATTTTTTTTTTTAACCTAATTCTTTCGTCAGCAACAATTTGCCATGGAAAAGCTGCTAAAAGAACTCTGTGACAAAGTCCAAAAAAAGTGAAGTTATAAGAGTAACATTAGTAGGTCCCTCTAACACTGTCCCAAATTTAACAAGCATAACAGTACTGGAAGAGAAGCAAGGCCAAAGAGTCCTTTGAGGCTTATAAGTGCAACATATTTATTTCTTTTATTTTTTATTTCATAGAGCAATAATATAATATAATATAAAACAATAGAATTCAAAAAAGGAATTTAGAAAGTATATACATATATATTTCTCAAAAAAACAAGGGGTCATAATGGACCCTAACCAATATGACGATTAAAAATGACATAAGCCAGTACAAATCCAGCCAAAAAATTGACATTTATAGTTGCCATGGGCCAGAAAGGACGTGCTCAGATGTCAAAGAAGAGATATCATTTACATTCTTCGACATAGAACTTATAGGTCGTGAATTGAGATACGCTTCAATGTAAGTCAGAAGCATAGCGGGTACCTCCAAGGTTTATTTAAATGAAGTAGCCATTTTGAAGTGGGGTTTGAAGCATTTAACTACAGCTACCCATATAGGGTGCCCCGGTGGGAATAAACTTCCATTCCAGTTGTTGAAGAGAGAAATTAGTGCAAAAACCTCTAGATGCACTAACCAAATTGAAGCCATTATTTAAATAGATAGTTTTTGGACAACCACGATGATAAACAAATCTATTAAAGGCAGATAAAAACGCTAACATAGAGCTAGCATAGCTAGGCTCTAAACGACAAACTCTGCCTGTATACGTTTTAATATCAAAGAGCCCAGCAAAATCTACCTATGTATTGAAGAATTCGTGTTCAAAAATGGTATGCTCTAGAGGTCAAGCAGCCATTATTTGAGTGGTTTTTCGTTTTTTATCCAGTAAAAAAGATTTGTATTTGTGGATAGTGGTTTTAATGAGATTTTTTGCTTTAGAAACCCAGTCTCATGCCGTAGAAAGCGTAAAACCAAAAGGTTCAACAATGAAAACTATTAAAATTAATAAAAATCTTTTAACTGCACTGTAACATACATACACTTATCTAAAATTTTTCTTTCTAACTTTTAGAGCTGCAAGGTCGTTGATGACTTTTTAAAATTTTATATTTTGTACGGCCTTGTGTTCTATGGTTAGTACCCCAAGGTTGCTGAGTCGCATTTCCGTCATTGTGGCCATTAGGTAATTTGTAATTAACTTTTGTTTGCTGAAACTCTTTTCGCATGGAACAACCGATACACAAATTGTCATAAATAGCTCCAATGTGACCATAAGATTTGGAAGAAATTCTGTAAAATCCCATTCTACTATGAAGTTTAAAAAATCCATGTTAAGCAAGTTCTATAGCATCTATGATTTCACAGTGTTTTGGCTTCATGTAAAGACAAAGTGCCTCTATTTCTGTTTATAATTAATCAATATTGAACTCATGCAAGTAGAGTACAATTTATTTTCTTTAAAACACCATTCCAGAAGAAAATATAACAAACAGTGTCTAAATTTTCATTCTGATTATATAATTCCTCAATTGCAGTTACAATACCATCAACATTTTCAGTAAATACTTTCACTGCAGCGTAGTGTGCTGAAAGTCTTTTAACGGATGTTTTGCTGTGTTTGAGAAGCAATTCTCACCGAACACTGCAAGTGAAAAAAATGTAAAAATTGTCTCCAATTTTCCAAAAAATGTTACACAACATATTTTGTGCACATGAGTGTTGGCCACATAAATTAATTGAGTGATCTAGGAATCCAACAAAAACGGCTTAGGTCTTTTTGGATGTAATATTAAGCAAAAAATATTTCGGCAGAATTGCCTAGAAATGGGCAATATCTAACAACATCAATATTGAGGGATGATATTTTTTTTTTTATCGTCCGGTTTCTAATTTTTAAATAAAAGCAAGGTAACCGTATATAATATCGGCAGGATGTGCGCGTATAGAAACAGATAATTCCAAATAAACTTCCGGTAGTAGGTAGTAGCTAGTACACAGTATAGATATGATCCAGTTCCTAAGAGTTTAATTATGATTACACGTCCAATGTACGATGTATTTCATTGTAATGAATTTATTTCAATATTTAATTATAGTTACAAACAAACAAAAAATTTAGTCGCCCTATTGTTCTATTTTATATGAGACCATAAGAGTGAGTCACAGAATGCTAAAGTTGCACTCATCTTTTACCATTAACCGGTTCTCAGTAAATTTGACAGGTTGTGACGTCATAGTAATTCCAAGAGTTACATTATTCAATCATTATTCCGCATTGTTAACATGTTGCTTTTTCCATTTTTCGCCATTATTGAGAGCGACTGAGATTGCTCGATCATTTGGAGACAATGGAATTGTACAAGCACAATATTATTCTAGGTTGAGAAGATATTATAAAACATTAGTAATGTGTATGTGTATATAAACGTAAAGAAACTGGTACTTTCGGATAAAAAACTTCCTATAATACGTTCCTATGCCGCTGGATTTTGATGCGCTTTACTATGTCAATAGCGGCATACAGCTCGTACAGCTCATGGTTGTACCTTATTCGGTACTCGCCACCAACGCAAATAGGTCCAAAGATCCTGCGTAGGACTTTTCTTTCGAAAACTCCAACCATTCGCTCATCCGAGGTGGAAATTGTCCAGGCTTCAGCGCCATATGTTAGGACAGGCATGATGAGAGAGAGGGTTCGACTTCTCAATTGCTTACTCAGCCCAAAGTAACACCTGTTAGCAAGAGTTATCCTATGCATGATCTCCAAGCTGACGTCATTACTGCTGTTAATGCTGGTTCCAAGATAGACAAAGTTCCTTACTACTTCAAAAGTGTAGTTGTCAACAGTGACGTGCTGTCCAAGACGCCGGGACTCTTTGTTTGTTGACACTAGATACTTCGTCTTGCCCTTGTTCACCGTAAGACCCATCCGAAGCGACTCTCTTTCCAACTCTGAGAATGCTGCAATGACTGCTCGCGTGTTCATGCCGATTATGTCAATATCGTCGGCATACGCTAACAGCATGACACTTTTGTTGAAGATAGTGCCATTATGCCGCAGATCAGCAGCTCGTATTATTTTCTCCATAATAAGATTGAAGAAGTCGCACGATAACGAATCACCTTGTCTGAAACCCCGTTCGGTATTAAACGGTGCAGAGAGGTCCTTCCCAATTTTCACTGCACAACGGAAGTTATGCAGTGTCATTCTACAAAGTCGAATAAGCTTTGCAGGAATACCGAACTCAGACATTGTTGCGTAGAGGTAATCCCTTACCAGACTGTCGAAAGCGGCTTTATAATCAACAAATAGGTGGTGTGTGTCGATCTGTTTTTCTTGGGTCTTCTCCAGGATTTGGCGCAGTGTGAAAATCTGGTCGATGGTGGATTGACCAGGTCTGAAGGTCCAATAAGGTTGTTGAGCTAGGGATTTAATCTTTCACACAAATTGCTCGGTAGGACCTTGCATGCGATGCTCAGGAGACTTATTCTACGGTAGTTGGCGCAAATTGTGGGGTCTCCTTTTTATGTACGGGACAGACAACACTGAGCATCCAATCATCAGGCATGCTTTCATCCGACCATATTCTGCTTATGAACTGATGCATGCAGGCTAGCAGCTCATCGCCTCCAGTTTTGAACAACTCGGCAGAAAAATTGTATGTCGCTGACTCCCATATAAGGCGTGGCTCAAGGTCAAAGTTTAAATTTGCGATAGAAATTACTCAATAAATATTTTGAATATTTTAAAAGTTATGATCAAAAAATTATTTTTTTGAAAACCGATTTTTTTCGAAAATAATCACTATTGACCTATTAAAAAATTTAGAGCCATATTCAAGGCTGGACAATTTTCTTTCCATTGGTGCATTAAACATATTTTGTTAATGTATTTTTAATATTTCTTTTTTATCTTCATACTTTCTCTACTGCAATTAAGTGGATACCGAAAAAATTGTGAGACAAAGGAGAATTATAGATAAATGTAAATAAAAGAATTTGGTATGATATAATATAGTAATAATAATCACTTTCTCCTAATACGATAAAGATTACATTGTTTATGTAAAATGTTGTTGTATGAAATGTGAAAAAATGTGTTGTATGTGAAAGAAAAGAAATGAAAAATATAAAAAAGGAGAGAGAGTGAGAGTGGGAGAAAAGAAATACCAAGGAGTGTGAATAGCGGAGTGGGAAGAGCCGGCACAAATGGTGATGCCAGATCACCAATTCAACCCATTCCCCCATTTCACCCCCAAAGCACACAGGTAGTGCTACGTATTCACTCTGGTGATAACACCCAACTTTGCGTTGGACCAAACTTCACCGATTTTGGCTATAGCTAGGTTGTAGAGCATTAATGACCTCTTGTTCGAGCATGCTACAAGCTTTATGCGTGATTGATGCCATCCGACGTCACGAATTGATGACGCTAGACCTGGATATTCCTCCACGTCATCGAGTTATGTCTCGAGTAGCGCCGCTTAAGCAATTCTCCAAATTTTGAGAATTTGTGAGACTGTGATTGCCGTAACAGTGTTATCTCTTGCAGGGTGTGACTCCGCACCACATACTGACGGTCTTGACCTCGTCATTGCCGGGCCCTGTGCCTAACCAAAGAATTTAGCATTACTGAAGGAAATTTGGCGGTGGTAGCACTTACTCCCTACATCAGATATAGGTAATTGCAATTTCACATCCTGCGGAACAAGGCTGATCGTATATCAGAGATTTGTCAGTACAAAGTACACCCCACTTACAGAGTAATTTTTATAGGATCAGAACATAGAGTGACTTTAGCTATTTGTCAGTTATAAGGGAATATTGAGCAGGTGAAAGGAACAGTTAGAATGTATGTTAGGGTGGGAAGAACAATCAAAAGGATCATTGCTAAAAATTGCAAACTTATACAATCCTACCCAGCAGCATTTGATTTGATAGAAAACATGCATTTTACTATATCATCATCAGTCACTGTGTTAAAAATAAATTGATCATATGCTGTAAATAGTTATTTACGATTTATTTGAAATTTTGTTCTACTTTGAATAATATTAGACTGTAGGAAGTAGTAATTCATTATATTTATGTCTACATTGCATTCCATAATATTTATTCTCCCAATGCCAACAGACTTCAAATTATTCCACAGTGATTTAATCGACAAACTGGTGCTCAGCTTTGATTAGAAATACAGTCGTTTTGTATGTTTTGTTAAAAGACTGGCATGATTTCGAAATACACGATAAGATTCCAGCTTATAGCTTGTTTGCTTGTGTTTCCAACAGTTGTACAAGTTATTATGAATGTTAGTAGCCTGTAAAACCTCCTTGGTGAACCAGGGCTGTCTTTTGTGTTGAATTTTTCTCGATCGGAGAGGAATATATTTTTAATACAGGTAATTTACCAAAAAACAAAATAATTTAGCTTATGATTAATGTCAGAGAAAAACAAAATCCTATTCTACTAAGGAATACTAGCTTCATCAGTGAATTCATAAAAATCAACCATTTTGAAATCTCTTTAAGAAAACTCTGACAATAGGAGGGTTGCCTTTTACATTTTTTTAAAGTATGAAAATGCACTTGGTTATCATCAAAAATGGTTTTCTTGTTTTTGAAAGTATTCTCCATGAAGGTTTATACACCTTTGCATGAGCTCGAACCAGTTGTCGAAGCACTTTTGCCACTCCGACTGAGACACCTCCAAAATTTGGTTTTTTGTAGGGTTTGGATCGTCGTGGAAGACCCACACGGTCAATTTCTGTTTTGTTTCGGCCTTATACGCATATATCCAAGATTCGTCCCTGCCAGGATCTTATAAACGTCCTTCAAAACACAGCGATCGAATTTTTTCAAAATTTCTTCGCACCAATCGACACGAGCCTTTCTTTGAGCGAGAACAAATCTTTCTGACATCTAAGTGTTCATGCAATATTCAATGCACGGCAGTGGCTCTATCTCACGGTATGTCACATGACGATCTTTCATTATTAGTTAATGCACAGATTCGATGGTTTCTGGCACAATGACCGATTTTGGACGACCTTCACGAAATTCGTCCTAGAGCTAACAGACCATTAGCTCTAGGACGAATTCATTAAATCAGTTACAAATTGTCTGGAGGGTTGGAGCTTTATCTCCAAATGCCGCATGAAGACGATCGAAGCACTGTTGTTGAGATAATTGTGTGTGTGTGGCAGTCATAAGCCCCGAAAGGCTCTTTGGCCGAGCTTCTTTTCCATTACTGTTGTGCGTGTTAAATTTTGGATAGTATTAGAAGAAACTTATTAAGACTTATTTTAGCCGGTTCCAAATGGCAGAACTCTTGCGACATCACTTTTTATGAGCTTTGTCACAAAGTTCTTTTACAAATTGTTACTGTCTTAGCTTAATATGTTCAAAACTAACAGCATATCAGAACTTATGGCCACAAATGAGAATGAAATGAAAGCATTTGATGCTATCTCAATACAGTATTTGCTATCGATGCAACACGACATGAAATATTTCGCTGCGTCATATCGAAGAACAGATTTTCATGTTTAGTCAACTGTTTGAGATTTGATTATCTTATGACCAACGACAACGCTTAAAAGAGAATCCGCTGGTTCTTATATTGAATATACATGAAAAATTCATCTCAGATTATAAAGTTCAGTACTCCCCTGGTGCCAATATACGCATTGACGAGATGCTAGTTCAATTTAAAGGTCGTTGCAAATTTGTAATCTACATGCCACAAAAACCTGCTAAATATGGAACGGAGGTCATGATATTATGTGACGCACCAACAGTTTACGCCTACAATGCTTATATCTACTATTCTGATGTAATAGTACTAAATAAAGAATAAAAGAAATTATCGGTGCTATCGCAACTAGTTTTACGACTTGTGAAAATTGTTGAAGGTTCAACAATTCAATTCAACACCACAGCTGATAACTGGTTTAGTTCCATCCCGCTAATGGAAGCTTAGTTAAAAAATAATCTAACATAGCTCGGAAGACTGAGAAAAAATAATAGAGAGATCCCTGCAAGCTTTTGCCAAACAAAAAAAAAAGAAGTTGGAAGTTTACTTTACGGCTTCACCAAGGACTTTGCATTATTATCCTTTGTTCCGATGAAAAACAAAAGCAGTCCTTTTAGTTTCATCCACACATCACATTCAAGAATCCGACACTGAGTCAGGCAAATCGCTAATTATTGTAGATTATAATCACACTAAAGAAGACGTTGAAGAGTTCGACAAGAATTATTCAGTATATTTGTCCAGTCGCAATACTCGTCGTAGACCGATGTCAATTTTCTATAGAATAGTGGATTTGATACGTATTAATTGTTTTGTTGTGTAAATGACTGCTAGACCCTACGTCTATTATATTGGTAAAATTAGAACACGTCAGTTGAAGAGGGCTATTCAATAAAATTGCTATTAAAACTTTATATGATAGAGTAATTCAAGAATATTCAGAACTATCTCATATGAAACCAGAACATAAAACAGTGCTATCTACCACATCATCTAGTAAGCAAATCTGATTAATTAATTACATGCATCATACACACATACAGATATAAACCGCCTTCAGAATAATTTCACATTCTCTTTCCGGTTATATCCGCCACACACAGTGTCAAGTGGTAACAGTATTACGTACAATAGCGGTCTAAACAAAATATTATATTCCAAGAAAGACCTAAATACTATGATCGTTTAGAAATTAATTTTTTATTGAATGTTGCATGTGTGTGATGGGTACCAGTTTACCAATGAAAACAAGCGAAACGATAACCACAGCAATATGAGCACTGATTGGTCATCGTCCAAATAGTGGGTCATTGTGCGGAAATACTGGGTAACTAAACTATGTATAAATACGATGTATTATAAAATAAAAGATTAAAATTTGTATTGACATCAAAACTCAAATCTGGTTTTTATTTAGCATTAAATTGCTGCAAATAGAAAGGAGCAATCTCTAAATCGTTTTAATGATAAATAAAAGCACCAAAAATGTTAAAGTAGA
This sequence comes from Megamerina dolium, assembly GCA_963854835.1. Lineage (NCBI taxonomy): Eukaryota > Metazoa > Arthropoda > Insecta > Diptera > Megamerinidae > Megamerina > Megamerina dolium. The sequence goes on from OY978530.1 coordinate 32,322,675, forward strand.
AGGTGCGATGTAAATCGCTTTAGACAAACAAAAACTCGTGCTCACACGCATTTACTCCACCCTGCCAATCGAACATTTCGACCTTTTAATTATGTTTACACCTTAACCATTACATGGCGATCCTGCGGACATCGAACTAGGGTCAATATTCATCTCTTCCATATGAATCAGGAACAATTTAACGAGATTTTTGAAAAGTGAGTAAAATTCTAAAATACCATCCGTAGCCGGTAACGGTACAACCAGTGCTCCTCCCCTACGCACCAACTCTGCAGATAGCATGCTCGAAACCAATATTCATAGAAGAACACAGAGCCAGCGAACGGCATCAACGACAAAGCAAGAAAGAAAACAAATACTAAAAAAGGCGGTAGACGGAGTAACAAGATAAAACGAAAGATAGCGGATCTTTACAGGATCATCCCATTAACCATAAGCAAGCAACAAAAAAGCAAATTCATAAACAAACAATTGGATCTGAAACGAAAATTTTAATGGGATATTTCAAATGCAAGGAAGAAATGATAACCAAAAACGGGTATCGCTTCCGCAAAGAGCGTAAATGAAGAAAACACCGTGCTGCTGTACTCAAATATATCTACCTGCTCAATATTCATTATAAAAAATATGGAAACATATTGGATTAGTAACAATAAGACAGAACAATGTTTAAGCTATTATAGAAATATACATTTTAATCTAATTGATACATGGAATTCCAAGTTTTACATAGTTTGTTAGCAAAACTAAAGAAAACCCCAAATAGGACATTTACGAAGAATAACATAGAAGATAAAAAGAAATTATTAAATGAGATTTGGGAAAATTTAAACAAAAATATAGATAGTATAGACCGTAAAATTAATTAGACATAAAATTAAGTACGCAGATTAGTCATTATTCACAAGCCAGAAACAGACATGACCATTTTTAATATCGAATTAGCCCATAGGGCGATTCCAGTTTTCACTGAGCAACATAAAGAATTAGAGGCATTTTTAACTATTGTTGAGCTACTATACAACACTTACGAAGAAGGTGCAAAGAAACAACTATTTAATTCATAAAAACGGCAGAATCCTTGTGACATCACTTTTTCTGAGCTTTGTCACAGAGTTCTTTCAGAAGCTTTTTCATGGCAAATTGTTACTGCCGGAATAATTGCCAATGCTTGACGACAGGTGGGTACCGTTCGAAAGAAAAATCCTTTCGATATTAAATTTGTTATGCTTCAGACAGGAATCGAACACACGACTTACAGATCAGAAGGCCAACGCACTAACCACTGAGCTACGGTACCCATCAAAAATAGAGCTAACACAAATATTTAGAGAATATCAATCGATTTTTTTCCTAGAATGAGAAAATCTTGCAACCAAAAATGTTTATAAACAAAAGCTAAACTTATCACAAGCAACATTAAACCACCACACATACAGAATATTCTGAAATCAAAAAATAAGTTAAAGATTTGATAGATAATGATATTATAGAATCCTCTTACAGAAGCTCTTATAGCGCATCATTACTATTAGTACCTAAAAAGACGACAAAAAGAAATGACGCTTAGTAGTAGAGTTTAGAAATGCGAGAATAGTAAATGATAAATTTCAACTAACAAGATTAAAGGACGTTCTAAACATGTAGGAAGAGCTTAATATTTTTCAACGCTAGATAATTACCCGACCTGACATATAGATGGCAGCAGTAGTTTGAAAAAAAAAATTACTTTGGTGAAAAGTGGCAACCTTATAAAACATATGCTTAACTTTCAAGCCGCCACAATGTTTAGTATTTGTTTTGGAGCCATCGAAAGTTAACGACCTCAGTGAATTTGTAAACATGGAAAAAATTGGTCACCGTTATGTAATTCAATACTTTCATTTGAAAGGTCTCAGTCCAATAAATATTGAAACCGAACTAGATTTTACTCTGGAGGAGTCTGCTCCTTCGTTTACGACCATAAAATATTGGGTGGCAGAGTTGAAACTATATCGTAGGAGCTTCCAAGACGAACACCGTAGTGGTCGACCAATTGAGTATTGGATGATCGCCCGCTGGAGGTGCGTGAGCTAGGTGAAATTACAGTCATTTCAATTAGTGCTATATATCGTATATTGACCGAAAATTTGGAGATGAAAAAGCCGTGTGCAAGATGGGTCTCGTTTGCTCACAATAGAACAAAACGAATAGAAACGTCGTGAAGATGTTTTTATAGGCGATGTTTCACAGTAATAAATCTTAGTTTTTGCGACGGGTCGTAACTATGGATGAGACACCTGAGACAAAGGAGCAGTCAAAACAGTCGAGTGAAAGGGGATAATTGTGTCCAAAGAAGGCGAAGACAGTTCCATCTGCAGTCAAGGTTATGGCGTCTGTTTTTTGGCATGCACATGGGATAATTTTTATTGATTATCTTCAAAAATGAAAAACAATCACCGACGAGTATTATACTAATGATGAAATAAATGAAATAAAAGAAAAAATACCGCATTTGGCAAAAAGAAAGTATTGTTTCATCATGACAATGCACCAGTTCACACATCCGCTATTGCGATGGCCAAAATCAATAAGGTAAAAGTCGAATTGCTTCAGCACACACCTTATTCGCCAGATTTAGCTCCTTCGGATTATTTTCTATTTGCAAATTTGAAAAATGGCTTGGTGGTAGAAGATTTGCAAACAATGAAGAGGTGGAGTCTGCGGTAGATGACTATTTTAATGACTAGCTCATTTCACAAATATCATTATATAAAAACTCTAGACCAATGACAGCATTTTCCACGAAGGATGGGCATTATCAATTCAAACGTTTACCATTCGTACTAAAAATCTTATCCAATAGTTTTCAACGTATGTATGTTAACAAGGGTATTAAAAAGTTGAAATTCAGAAGCTTTCCTATAAGTAGATGACATAATAGTATTCGGTTGCTCATTAAATCACCATAATCGAAACCTTATAAAAGCTTTCAATCGTTTTCAATCAAAAATCATATACCTAGGACACCCTATAACAGACAAGGGATTAGAAACAGATCCTACAAAATGAGAAGCGGTTATGAAATACCCACAACCAACTAATACTGACAAAGTAAGGAGATTTGTAGCCTTTTTTAAATTATTGCCGACGATTCATATCGGATTTTGCAGCACAATATCCAAACTTTGATAAGCTTATTATTCTAACTACAGACTCATCTGATTTAGCACTATGAGCAGTACTCTCACAATGAGCGATGGGTGATGATTTACCAATATCTTATGCAAGCAAATCTTTGCAAAAACATGTCTTCAACAAACCAATAATTGAAAAAGAATTACTAGCTGGGGAATAAATATTTTTAAACCATACCTTTAGGAGAAAAAAATTTAATAGGCACTAGTGGCGTAGCCAGGGGAATTAGGACTTGTTAAAAAAGAAAAATTATATATACATATTTAAAAATCATTCATTAAAAATTTTTTTAAAATACATCTTTTCATCTAATCCCCCTTGCCAAAATCCTGACTACGCCACTGGCGGCCACTGATCATAGACCACTAGTCTCACTGTTTTTACATAAGAATCCATCTTCAAAGATGACAAGAATCCGACTAGATTTATCGGATTATAATTTTGAGGTAAAAGTAACACTAACGCGGACGCTCTCTCATATATGAAATTAGATAGCAGCAACCTCAAACAATTTATATCACAAAAAGAGAACGAAGAAACTGCGGAGATACTATTACAGACAAGAAGCACAGAAAAAGCAACTGATAATGCGAGCAATAATAAAAAAGAGCAAAGGCAACAAAAAGAACACACTAATGTGGTTACATCGTTCTTTATCATACATTAATGATCTAGCCCTTAGTGATAATGACTATATTTTAAAATCGATGAATATATATACATTCAAACAAACGTATAACCGGTTACAAATGAATAAAGCCTCGCCAATAAATATATTAATTTACAAAGCTCCAGTACAAAGATAAAAATTAATCGATGAATACCATAATTCATGTACGGCAGGACACTTGGGATTAAGGAAAATAATCTAAAAACAAAGATACATATGGAAGGACATGGAAAAATGGTAAAAGAATACATAAATATTTAATTGTGCAATATGTACTAAAAATAAAACAACACGACATATAAAGGAAAAACTAATAGCAACAGATACACTAGCAGCTAATTTCGAGAAAATTTCAATTGACACAGTAGGACCATTACGACTGTCAAATGGTAATAGATATCTACTAACAATGCGATGTGATCAAAGGCGCAGAGAGGAGAATCGCAACCACCCTTGTCGAACAATTTATACTCAAGTATTGTTGTATCAAAATACGTAAATCAAACAAACAGAATTTACCAATGAGCTAATGAACAAATTATATTATATGTCAATTATTAGACACACGACAAGTATTCTCAACTCCAGATCATATAGGATATCTGGAAAGAAATCACAGAGTACTTAATGAGTATTTGCTTTCTTTCACTGATGATCAGTAATAGGACAATTACCAACTGTTGAGTTATGTGTTTACATATAACACAAAACCACATGTAGATACTATGTAATAACCATTTAGATTAGTTTTCGGATTAGTTTTGCTGAACAACAAAAACAAAATCTACGACTTAGATAATTACGCTAATGAGTTAAAAGTTATGGTGAAAACGTCGATAAATAAAACTAGGATAGATGATAGATAGTGTAAAAGAGTAAAGAAAATTATACTAAGATAAAAATACTAACACATTTAATTAAAAATCGGAAACTCAGTATTCAATAAAAAAAGGAGTAAATTCATTTGTAAATATAAATGGAACAATTAAGGAATTCTTCCGATAGAGGAGTTAGATTAGGTTAAGCGGCCGCCCCCCAAACGGGGCGCACTTAGGCTAAAAATAGGCCCATTGTGCTACCGTGCATCAATGAAGCTTTCTATTCTGCTCCCTCTGTTAAACGGAACCATTGCGATTTCCTAATGAGTAAAGCAATGTCCCCGACATCCATGGGTGCTAGCTCAGTGGTATCTGTAAAAAAGGCACTCCCCAGTAGAGTGTGCCTCTACTGGGGAGTGCCCAGTTTAGGAGATGGTAAACAGTTTTCTCCTCTTCCTCGTCCTGGCAGCTACAACAAAAATCTTTGGCAGGTAAACCAAGCCTGGTAGCATGCCTACCCACAAGCCAGTGGCCCGTGAGTACAGCAACTACATTACTGATAGTTTTCCTACTCATTGACAATAGTGAACGAGTTCTTCTATTGTCAAGAGATGGCCAGACTTTCCTAGTAGTAACACAAGTGAGGTAATGTTGTGTGACAAGAAGCCTGCACGTTGCAAGATAAATTCCTGCTTGATGGGATGGATAGACTTCTGGCAACCTAGTGCCCGATCTCGCCAAGTCATCTGCCTCACAGTCATCCGCTAGCTTGTTAAGAGCTGAGCGGCATTTAAGGGAAAGTGCCAATTTGGCGAAAGTTCCTGTGAGAGATTTAATAGCAGTTTGGCTGTCGGTGTAGATATAATCATCCTTGAAAAATATTGTGTTACAGCGAAGCCACGTCGTCGCCTTCTATATAGCCATAAGCTCGGCTTCAAAAACGCTTCAAAGTCGAATAATCGGAATTTAAACTTAACGCGTAAGAAATCAGAAAAGACGCCACCTCCTAACCTTCCCTCTAATTTGGAGCCGTTTGTGTACAATTGTACCGATTTAACTCCAGTTTCGATGACAATACCCCTATTCCATTCTTTCCTTGAGGATATATGGGTTGAGAATCTATTGTCAAAGCATGGTATGGGAATGGTATAGTCAATAGTATTCGGAATTGTAGTGCACTCCCCCAGGATCTTTGAATGACCGTATCCTGGTTGAGCCCAGCCTGAAGCCATATTAAGCATTATTGCTGATATGAGCGCCCTCTGCTTGCAAAATAGATCCACATGGAGTGGATACCATAGTGAGTAGATTGCTTTTGACGGGGTGGTTCTTAGAGCACCTGTTGTCAACACTGCAGACGTCCTTTGAACCTTGTCCATTAACCGTCTGTGTACGTCCTTATTTAAGGATTACCACCAGACTATCACTCCGTAAAAAAGAATTTGTCTGACCACCGCGGAGTATAGCCATGATACGATTGTAGGACTTATCCCCCATCTTTTCCATATGGCTTTCTTACAGGAATAGAGTACTACTGTTACTTTACGAAGCCTTTCCTCCGTGTTTGGTTTCCAACTTAGTTTACTATCTAAAGTTATACTTAAGTACTTCTCCTGTTCAGCTAGCTTTAGACTAGTTCTCCCAATTCTAGATAAGGTAAAAATAGGTATTTTATGCTTTCTAGTAAAGAGGACTAGCTCAGGATTGGTGGCCATACCAGAGTTTGAAGCCCATTTGGACAGGATTGATAAACCATTGTTAATCACTTCGGTGAGTGTATTCAAATATTTTCTCGATGCCACAAGTGCCACGTCATCTGCCAGCCACCGCTTTGGAACCCGTGGCCTGTAATGATATCTGAAATTCATTGATGGTTAAGTTCCACAGAAGAGGCGATAACACACCCCCTCGTGGGGTGCTCTTAATCGCAAATCTACTAATAGATGATATACCCAATTTTGAGTTTATAACTCTTTGTCTTAGCAAGAGACTAATGAATCAAATAATAGGTTCATCCACCTTAAGCATAGTAAGAGAATATTCGACTGCTTCTGGATTTATGTTATTGAAGGCCCCCTCAATATCTAGAAAGGTGATCAGACTATATTCTTTGCAGTGCATATATATTTCGATCGTCTGCATAAGTGAGTGGAGGGCTGTCTAAACGGATTTCCCTTTGTTATATGCATGTTGCAATGAAGAGATATTCTTAGCATTTAAGGACCCCTTTAAGTGCACATCTAGTAGTCTTTCAAAGGATTTTAATAAGAAGGATGATAGACTTATAGGTCTAAAATAACTTGACTTTGAGTGAGACGTTTAAACACCACGTTTACTTTTAGCCATGTCTTGGGGACATAGTATAGTCTTAGGCATGTGAAGCAGATTACCTCCAACCAAGGTATTGGAAGATCCGCACACTTCTACAACGTCAGCGAATATAAGACCATCAGGTCCTGGTGACTTGAATGGTTTAAAATTATTTATCGCCCAAGTAATATTTGTTTTATTGATTATTTTGTGCGAGACGTCGTAGGTATTATTATTAACAGGCCCTAATGCACTGCAACCAGATTTGATCTATTCTGCAGCCTTTAGGTAACCCTAAATTTTCAGTCTTTTAATAAATTTCAGCACTTTGTTGGGTTCGTTATTTCGCAATTTATATGAAAGCAGTGTACTATCAACAAAGTGGTTTATTCTTGGTCTGCCAAGAGCTTGGCATTCACAGAGAATGTGGTCCGAACTTTCGATGTCTAAGTTGTAGAATCTGCAGACATCAGCGTCAGATAGATCTAACTTCTTTAAGTGGTATCTGAGGCCGCAGTGTAATGTGAAATAACCACAAAGTATACGTAGGTCAGCTCTACCAACCGTGAGTATCATTTTAGATATCCCTTTATTTAGGATTAGGGATTGTTTTGCTTGACGCTGCCCTGCACTATTGAGCCAGTGTTCTGCAAATTTCTTTGCCTTCCATTTCCTGATAACCTCCTTGGCGTGCAATCTAGCCAAGCCACAGAAGGGTTCAGGGCCGATCAGGGGATTTTTGGCGCCCATTTTGGCTACCTTATGTGCTATTTCGTTCCCCTCGTGTCCTTCATAGCCAGGTATTCACCTTAATACTCCAGTATTTAGGTTTGCTAGCTAATTTAGAAGGCTGAGGTATTCATCTACTAATTTAGAGGTGATTATGAAAGCCTTTAAAGCTGCTTGGCTGATAATATATAAATGTGGGATTCCAGTATCTTTCTTCGAAGAATGGCATGAACTTCCGCTTGGAAAATTGTTAAGTAGAAACGCATTGGGATTGATCGTCTGAATTTGGGGTCATAAATTCCCGCACCGGTTCCACCATCTTCTACCTTCGACCCGTCCTTGTACTAGACTTGTGAGCCTTTCTTGAATGTGACTGAATCTTTCTTCCATGCGTCTCTTTCGCTTATAACGATTTCGAAGTGTCGGAAATACAAGGTGTGACAATTATGTATTAAGACTGCCTCTAGAAAACACAATTAAAACACGATATCTGCTAATTTTTCGGTATATTTATTCGAAATATTCTCCTCCTGATTCAATCATCGATTTAATAGTGATTCAAACCCGTCTTCCAGCTCATTTTTCGGAATTGCCTCCAGTGCCCTCGTCTGAATGGCATGTATGGTCTGAATGTCATCAAAAAAGCATCCTTTCAACTTCAATTTCAGTTTTGGGAACAAAAAGAAGTCGCACGGTGCCAAATCAGGTGAATACGGCGGGTGATTCAACACACAGACCTGATTCCGAGCCAAAAATTGACGAACAATGAGTGCTGTGTGACTCGGTGCATTATCGTGCAACAGAGACCAAGTTTTTGCTATCGAAGACAGTGATGAGCATTGTTTTGAATTTTGATGGAACTTTTCGTGTTTTTTTTTTGGCTTGTGGTGATTTTTTTGATTTCCATTCCGCACTTTGACGCTTGGTTTCTGGATCGTATTGGAAACACCATGTTTCATCACCCGTAACAATTGTTTTCGGGAATTTTAGATCATTTTCTGCAGCTGCAACCATGTCTCTAGAATGACTGACTCTGATTAATTTTTGGTCCTCGGTCAATGTGTGTGGAATAAATCTCCCGCAGACCTTTGTTTTGCCCAAATCCTCGTGAAGAATGAATCGGATAGTTTCTCTGTTGATGTTTAAGGCATCTTCCATCATTTTCACTGAAGCATTGCGGTCTTCTGTAATAAAATCACGAACTTTCTGAATCGTTTCCGACGTCCGCACTGAAATAGGCCTTCCTTCTTTTATTTCATCTACCAGCGACTCTTTGCCATCCACAAACCGTTTATGCCATATAAAAACATTTGATGTCGATAAACAATGTTGATGATGTTGCATCATTCCGAATGTTGCTGATGCACTTTTACCATGCGTGGAATTTAATGACCGCTCTTTGCTCCATGTTAAAATTTCAACATGAAACGAACACGTGTTTTGTAAAATGAATGTCAATAAATATTAAATGTCAACGAAATGACATGAAATTTTGACAGTTAGTAGAGGAAAGTTGAAGCTTCAAAACGCATGTGCTCACAGATAGATCGCGCTTGGTTGCTTAGATATGCCTCGAGTCTTAATATATAATTGTCCCACTTGTATGATATTTTTGGAGGGATATGAAAAAGTACCGTAGCGTCGGTGGGACAAGTTTTCATTGCCCCCGTGATGCCAACACAAGTGAGACGAAACAGCTTATTAAGTTCTGTTGCTGCCTTTATTTGTCTAACTCTTGGACACCATGCGAAATTTGCATAAGTTACAATCGGTTTTATGACCGTGGTGAAAGTCCAGTATGTCATATCGGGATTTAACCCCCATGTTTTTCCAAAAGGCCTTGAACAGGCAAAGAATGCTCTGGTAGCTTTGGTATTGACTTTCTTTAAATGCAAAATCCATGTTACCGTTTTGTCTAGGATTACTCCTAGATAGTTCGCTTCATTGGAGAATTGTAAAGTAGTACCATTGAATGTTGGACCTAATAAGTTAATATTCCTTTTCCTTGTGAATGGCACTAGTGCAGTTTTCAGTGGATTGATGGTAAGTCCCTTTTCTTTGCACCCTTTTAGTAATATATGTTAGGGCCTATTGCATACGTTCCGATGTCATGCCAGCCCACTATATATACTACTAAGTTATCTGTGTAGCCTTGAGTAGTAAATCCTAAATTGTTTAGTTTGTGGAGTTCATTTATAACTTAAGTCCACAGAAGAGGAGAGATGACGTCCTCTTGAGGGCACCCTCTTGTGGCTATGGTAGACTTTAGTCATCCACCAAGTTCGACACTAATTGTTCTAGATTTGAGCATGGATAAGATCCATCTGATTATAAGTGGCGATACTTCTTTTAGACAGAGGGCATTATTAATGGCCTCATATGAAGTGTTGTCAAAAGCTCGGATATATCAATGAATGCACACAGAGCTATTTACATGAATTCAATAGGCTTTTAAGGAAAAATGAGCTGAGACTAATAGGTCTGTAGGATTTAGGCAATTGATCTGATTTTTTCCCTGCTTTTGGAAGAAACTCCACCTTGACCTCCGCCCATCTTTTTGGTATATGGCCTAAGAGTATACTAGCTCTGTATAGTTGGGTCAGTGAAGGGACTATGGATCTAGCTCCTTGCTGTGGTAAACAAGGGTAGATCCCATCCGGCTCTGGAGATTTGTATGGATTAAAGGATGAAATAGCCCATTGTACCCGTTTATTATGGAACATTCTTTACACTAGTTTTCTGCCTTTAGTTTTGGTGTTGATAACTCTATCAACTAGTGTTGGATGCCCAGAGAACAAAGAATTACCCGGGAAGTGGGTATCCAGTGCACGTTCCATATGACTTTTTAAGGGTACATATGCCATTTGAGTAATCTTTTCAGGGTGTTTGGTATCATAAAGCGTAAACCCATTTATTGAAAAATTACATATTATGAATGGGTTAAAACTTGTAAAAATACATCGTATTTTGAAATTTAAACAATCAAATTGGTTAAAGAATCACGTCGATCGTAATACATATTATAAAAACCTTAAAAAAAAATGTGTTCGAAACAAATTTGTTTAAACAAAGCGTTACAATGGCTCCAGAGCAGGGACTCTCTCAAAAACACTACGTAGGAAACCACAACCATGACCGAATAACCACATCCACCCGGGTTGGGGTTTACACACTAAAAAAAGAAGGCTTACAATTACAAATGCAGTATCATGATCTATCAACAGAAGGAGGAGTTAAAGATTGCCGACAGCGGCTGAGTAGTTACGCGAAAGAACATCAAGCCAGGCAGACCATTGCTGAAACCGATGCCGGACTAGCTCCATCGGTTAATGTCACCATACATCCATTAAATTCATTGCCAGTTGTGTCGGTAAATATAGCACCACCATTGCCTACTTCATTACCGGGTTACGAAGTAATGCATACAGTACAACGCTGGGGGCTAATATTCGATGGCAAGAGAAATTTTTTCGAATTAATTGAGCATATTGAAGAATTAGCGGACTGGTACTTGACATCGTTCGATAGGTTACTTTTGCCAATGAACGAATTATGCCACCACAGAGCTAGACATTGCCATAAGAGAGAGACCGTGCACAATTGGCAGGAATTTAGGGAGGCAGCCATGCGATTCTTCCTGCCACCGTGATATATACATCGGCTAGAAGACGATATCGCTAGACGGAGACAAGGGCCACGCGAAAAAGCGAAATAATTTATAAGGAGTTTCATGGCACTGACACTGCAATACCCGCGACTAAAATGGGAATGCCATCTAGAACGTGTATATGACGGGCTACGGCCAGAGTATCAGCTGTACATAAAACGATGTGAGTTCGACGATATCGATATGTTAATGGCACTCGCAGGTGAATACTATCATATTGGTGCAGAAGAATTACGACGAAACAGGCCACACCCTACTAATGCATTGAGTCAAAAGGGCACACACAAGCACACAGCGATACATATGGTGAGAGAAGGACAACACAATGAGGAGTTACACCCTGATTACCGGATATATCCCAACATAACTTACTTACTTATGTGGCCATAACAACCGAGTATTGATTTAGGCCGAAAAGAACATGCTTCTCTAGCTGGCGTCAGTTAGAAATTCCAAGCGCCGTCAGGTTCTCCAGTACTTGGTCTTTCCACCGCAGGTTAGGTTTTCCTCTTCTGCGTTGTCCTCCAGCGGGTTCCGAATATAACACCTTCTTAGCTGGAGCGTGTTCTTCCATTCGCTCGACATGACCTAGCCAGCGCAGCCGCTGGATTTTGATGCGCTTTACTATGTCTCTATTAGCATACAGCTCATACAGCTCATGGTTGTACCTTATTCGGTACTCGCCACCAACGCAAATAGGTCCAAAGATTTTGCGTAGGACTTATCTCTCGAAAACTCCAAGCATTCGCTCATCTGAGGTGGAAATTGTCCAGGCTTCAGCGCCATATGTTAGGACAGGCATGATGAGAGACTTGTAGTGTGTAGTTTTCGTTCTTCGACAGAGGGCCCGACTTCTCAATTGCTTACTTAGCCCAAAGTAGCACCTGTTTGCAAGAGTGATCCTTCGCAATATCTCCAGGCTGACGTCATTACTGCTGTTAATGCTGGTTCCAAGATAGATAAAGTCCTTCAAAATTTCAAAAGCATAGTTATCAACAGTGCCGTGCTGTCCAAGAAGCAGGGCGTCCTTTTTTGTTGATACTAGGTACTTCGTCTTGCCATCGTTCACAGTGAGACCCATCCGACGCGACTGTCTTTCCAAATCTGCGAATGCTGCACTGATTGCTAGCGCGTTCATGTCGATTATGTCAATATCGTCGGCATACGCTAACAGCATGACACTTTTGTTGAAGATAGTGCCATTATGCCGCAGATCAGCAGCTCGTATTATTTTCTCCATAATAAGATGGAAGAAGTCGCACGATAACGAATCACCTTGTCTGAAACCCCGTTCGGTATTAAACGGTGCGGAGAGGTCCTTCCCAATTTTTACTGCACAACGGGAGTTATGCAGTGTTATTCTACAAAGTCGAATGAGCTTTGCAGGAATACTGAACTCAGACATTGTTGCGTAGAGGTAATCCCTTACCGGAATGTCGAAAGTAGCTTTGTAATCAACAAATAGGTGGTGTGTGTCGATCTGTTTTTCTTGTGTCTTCTCCAGGATTTGGCGCAGTGTGAAAATTTGGTCGATGGTAGATTTACCAGGTCTGAAGCCACACTGATAAGGTCCAATCAGATTGTTGAGCATAGGCTTCAACTTTTCACACAAATCGCTCGGTAGGACCTTGTATGCGATGCTCAGGAGACTTATTCCACGGTAGTTGGCGCAAATTGTGGTGTCTCCGTTTTTATGTACAGGACAGAGAACACTGAGCCTTCAATCATCAGGCATGCTTTCATCCAACCATATTCTGCTTATGAGCTGGTGTATGCTGATGAGCAGTTCATCGCCTCCAGTCTAAACAACTCAGTAGGCCGCCATCAGCACCTGCAGCTTTGTTGTATTTCAGCCTAGATATGGCCTCTCTCACCTTGTCATGGTCGGGGGATGGAACATCTATACCATCATCCGTGATTGTGGAATTCGGAAGATCTCCACTGGCGGGATTGTTCTAGGCGTAACCATTCAATAACGTGGAGAAGTGTTCTCTCCATAAGCTAAGTACACTCTGGACTTCTGTAACCAGATTCCCATTGTTCCCACCACAGGAAGAGGCTCCAGGGCTTAAACCGCCACTCAAAGGTGTTCTAGTGGATTTTCCGAATGGATTTTCTGAATTTTCCGACGGTTTGACCAAAATTACCTTCCTTGTCCACCCTGGCATTGAAGTCGCCAACCACGATTTTGATATCCTGTCGGGGGCAACGGCTTCAAACTTCTTCGAGGCGCTGAAAGAAGCTCTCTTTGGTCGAATTGTCCTTCTCATCCGTCGGAGCGTGGGCACATATTAAGGTTATGTTAAAAACTTTTGCCTTATTGCGGATTGTTGGAAACTCATTCACCCTAATTCTTACTGGCAACAAATCCACATCCGAGTTGTGTCTTTGCGCATGGCAATTGCAATATATATCACAGGATGCTCTTTTAGACCAACCCTGTCCCGTTCATCGGACATCAACCAGCTGGGTAGAGTCACTTTTCCTATAGAGGGACCGGACCTTCCAGGTGCATATCCGTAAATCGTGGTCCTTATTTCCTTTGCGGGAGTCATCAACAAAAGGGGTAGTCCTTATCCGAGGCACCATGTGATTTTTAATTGGGTGATAGTTTTCATGTGGTGCCTCCTAAGCCCGACGCACAACCTCTAACCGAGGAGGTTTTCGCCACACACTTTAGCCGCCTCCTATCGGGTGCCAGAAAAACGTAACCCGGTGGTCGCTACGTGGAGGACCCCTCTTAAAAAATGAAGGTGACATCACATAGCAAGCAGAACTAGCTACATGATGGCACCCTCATTACAGAGTGAAGGTGTCATCACATAGCACACAGAACAAACTACATGACGTCCAGTGAGTTGACTTGTGATGAGTTCAACAAGGAGAGCGCTAGCCCCACCCGACTGAGGCAGTTAGACACGTTACCTTGCAAAAACATCACCAGATCACCACCAGTGCATATGGAACACAATTTTCCATTTTCTAGATCATACTTATGTCCTGTAGATACAATGAAATGAATTGTAAAGTCACTCTCAAAGATTCAGCAAGCTCCTACCTAAATGGAAATTTAATGTTTATCTAAATTGACATTTTGCAAATTACCTTTTTTTCCCAATACTATCGTGAACAGACATGTAAATCTCTATGTCAATAGTAGGCCACTTAATAGGTATGCAAGAGGTCAAGAGAAAGGGAGAGGGAGGTACATGTCTAAATAAACAGAACGCTGCCTAATAGGCAGTAAATCGATTTATTATTAATTGCTCGATACACCTCAAACAGATCGCACGCTCATATAAATTAAACATATTTGTATATTTCTCTGGTTGTGTGGTTTACATCAATGAAAATAGTTTATAGTTTAGTTTAACACTATTATTTGTAGTTCATGTATTTCACTAGTATTTAATAATTTGCAATAATTTAAATATTAACGTTCATGAAGTGCACTCTACTCTTCTCAGTGAAATTTAAATTTTTTTTTACTTAATTAAAATGATTAAGTAATTATAATATTTATTTAATGTTGTGGTTTCCTGTCTGAAAGTTGGCTATTATGTTTAACGATTAGGACAATACCATGACGTCATTTAATGTTTTCTTTGTTTCTTCTTGCGTCGCACATCGCGCCAGCCTTGCACTTGTGCAAGAGAAGATGAAAACTCTCGTCCCAAAATTGACAAAACACAGATCACCTCATACAAACCAATATCTATTAACACATGCGTTGCGAAAGTTCTGGATAGAATCATAGCGAATAGGTTGTGGTGATTCGTTAGAAATAAAAAACTCATTCATAATAGACACATTGTATTCAAAAAAGGCATTTTGGTTACGACGCTTTATTATACGCATACCTCCTGAATGCCAACTCCTTCTCTGCAAAGAAACACATATCCATAATTTCGCTTGATTTTGCTAAAGTTTTCGACAGAATAGAAATTCATTCAATAATTGAACAGTTACAGAAATGTAAATATGGGCCACGAATCTGCAGCTATATCAAATATTTCATGACCAACAGAAATATACGGGTTAAGGTAGATAACATTTTATGGACAGTCAAAGAATCTTAAATGAGATACCGCAATGCGCACCCCTTTCGCTAATACTATTTTTAATAGCTTACAATTAACTATCGTAAACCTAAGCCCGCTATTTCAGGATATTAAAACCTGGTGTACATACTCTGGTGTTACGCACTCTATTCCAAAATGTATACATCTGTACGTCTGTCTGAAACACAATTGTGCATCCATAATACTTAGTAACAACATTCAATTGAATAGCAACTTAACAACTTAAGAATTCGGTGAATTGTTTTTAATAAAAGATACAAATACACATTCAGGAAAATCTTGCTCAACGCCTTAATATAATAAAGTGCTTCTCAAGCTCTAAATTCAATTGCAACGCGTTTACTCTCATAAACATTAGAAAGGCGCTACTCATTTCCAAAATAGATTTTGGTCCCACCATATTCATGTTCATGACATAAAGTACAATGAGAAAGCTAAATACCATTTTAAACGCACCACTAAGAGCAGCGTTTGGAGCGTACAGAAAAACACCGGTGAAAAACATGCTTTTTGAAACTTGCATAGCTCCCATCGAAATAAAAAGGGACTACTTAATGACCAAAACTAATTAACATTCTTATGAACAGCAATGATACTCCACTTTTGAAAATCATAAAAATAAAATAAATATGTGTCACTTAAAGCCCCCATGGGGTCATTGGCCGAACTGCTATTCCATTACATTTTGTTCGTGTTAAATTTTGGACAGCATTAGAAGGGACCTACTTATTTTAGCCGGTTTCGAACGGCAAAATTATTGCGATATCACTTTTTCTGAGCTTTGTCGCATATTACCAACCACCATGGCAACTCATTAATAACTAATACCTCAGTTCGAAAATACTGCAAATCCCAAATATATATCCTGCAGAAATTATTGCAATAATGACTGCAGTAAACTTTGTTAATAATAATCGGGGAAAATTTGGAATTTACTTTGAATCTCTCTCATCAATGGAAGCAATATGCAACCCAGAAAACTATAACTATTACCCCTCCCTCATAGGAGGAATACTGACAGACAAACACTCCAAACTAATACTTATCTAGATTCCAGCACATGTAACATTAAAGGGAACGAACAGCTAAATTTGCCATTTCAGTACCAGTAATAAATACCGTAACCGTATGCTTTAACAACATAAACAATTTCCTCAAAACTAAATACACAAAAATCCACAAAATTCAAGCTTGGCAGAAACGCTCAGCATGGTACAAACAAATCAACACCCAGATAGCAACTCTCCCCGATTACGCAAAATAACATTTTAATGACATACCCCTTTTTAGATTAGACATAGTGAAATACACAAGAATACGACACACTAATTAAACACATCAACATCTAATAGACAATAATCAGTGATACATGCCCATACTCTAACACATCACCAAGAACCATATCCAATTATCTTGCACTTCCTTTAACAATCACAGAAATCTCATCTTCCATAATGACAATCCCATCCAATTGATCAATATATATATATATATATATATATATATATATATATATATATATATATATATATATATATATATATATATATATATGTATATGTATATGTATATATATATATATGTATATATATATATATATATATATATATATATATATATATATATATATATATACTTACTTACTTATGTGGCCATAACAACCGAATATCGATTTAGGCCGAAAATAACATGCTTCGCCAGCCATCTCTGTTCTTCGCTAGCTGGCGCCAGTTAGAAATTCCAAGCGCCGTCAGGTTCTCCAGTACTTGGTCTTTCCACCGGAGGTTTGGTCTTCCTCTTTTGCGTCGTCTTCCAGCGGGTTCCGAATATAACACCTTCTTAGCTGGAGCGTGTTCTTCCATTCGCTCGACATGACCTAGCCAGCGCAGCCGCTGGATTTTGATGCGCTTTACTATGTCAATATCGGCATACAGCTCGTACAGCTCATGGTTGTACCTTATCCGGTACTCGCCACCAACGCAAATAGGTCCAAAGATCTTGCGTAGGACTTTTCTCTCGAAAACTCCAAGTATTCGCTCATCCGAGGTGGAAATTGTCCAGGCTTCAGCGCCATATGTTAGGACAGGCATGATGAGAGACTTGTAGAGTGTAGTTTTCGTTCTTCGAGAGAGGGCTCGACTTCTCAATTGCTTACTCAGCCCAAAGTAACACCTGTTAGCAACAGTTATCCTACGCATGATCTCCAAGCTGACGTCATTACTGCTGTTAATGCTGGTTCCAAGATAGACAAAGTCCCTTACTACTTCAAAAGCGTAGTTGTCAACAGTGACGTGCTGTTCAAGACGCCTGGACTCTTTGTTTGTTGACACTAGATACTTCGTCTTGCCCTCGTTCACCGTGAGACCCATCCGAAGCGACTCTCTTTCCAACTCTGAGAATGCTGCAATGACTGCTCGCGTGTTCATGCCGATTATGTCAATATCGTCGGAATACGCTAACAGCATGACACTTTTGTTGAAGATAGTGCCATTATGTCGTAGATCAGCAGCTCGTATTATTTTCTCCATAATAAGATTGAAGAAGTCGCACGATAACGAATCACCTTGTCTGAAACCCCGTTCGGTATTAAACGGTGCGGAGAGGTCCTTCCCAATTTTCACTGCACAACGGGAGTTATGCAGTGTCATTCTACAAAGTCGAATGAGCTTTGCAGGAATACCGAACTCAGACATTGTTGCGTAGAGGTAATCCCTTACCGTACTGTCGAAAGCGGCTTTATAATCAACAAATAGGTGGTGTGTGTCGATCTGTTTTTCTTGGGTCTTCTCCAGGATTCGGCGCAGTGTGAAAATCTGGTCGATGGTGGATTTACCAGGTCTGAAGCCACACTGATAAGGTCCAATCAGGTTGCTGAGCATAGGCTTCAACCTTTCACACAGTACGCTCGATAGAACCTTGTACGCGATGCTCAGGAGACTTATTCCACGGTAGTTGGCGCAAATTGTGGGGTCTCCTTTTTTATGTACAGGACAGAGCACACTGAGCCTCCAATCATCAGGCATGCTTTCATCCGACCATATTCTGCTTATGAGCTGGTGCATGCGGGTGAGCAGCTCATCGCCTCCGGTCTTAAACAACTCGGCAGGCAGGCCATCAGCACCTGCAGCTTTGTTGTTCTTCAGCCTTAAAATGGCCGTTTCAACCTCGTCATAGTCGGGTGGTGGAACATCAACACCATCATCTGTAATTGGGGTTATCGGGCATTCTCCTCCACTGGCGGAATTGTTCGTAGCATCGCCATTCAGTAACGTGGAGAAGTGTTCCCTCCATAGGCTCAGTACACTCTGGACATCCGTAACCAGATTCCCATTTCTATCACGACAAGAAGAGGCTCCGGGATTTAAACCTCCACTCAGGCGCTTGATCTTTTCAAAGAATTTTCGAGTCTCATTCTTGTCGGTACACCTCTCTATCTCCTCACACTCGCGTCTTTCCAACTCCCTCTTCTTGCGCCTGAAAAGACGTCTCTCTGCACTCCTTTTCTCTCTATACCGCTCCTTAACAGCTCGCGTTACGCCTGCACGCAGGGTTTTTCTGTAGGCGGCGTCTTTCTCTGGGGTAGCGTCGCGACACTCCTGATCATACCACTCATTCCTCAGAGGCCGGTAGTAACCGATTACCTACTCGGCAGCAGTATTCATGGAGTGGGATATATGTGTCCACCGTGCGCATGTATCATCAAGTGGGGGAGTGTTCTGCATAAGCAGATCCGATAGTCGAGTGGCAAATTCATCTGCTGTCACTGGTGATCGCAGCTTACTGACGTCGAGCTTTCTATGTGTGGGACTTCTCTTCTTATTTGCGACACATAAACGTGTGCGCATCTTAGCTGCAACAAGGTAGTGATCCGAGTCGATGTTGGCACCACGGATCGATTTCACGTCCATCACACTGGAAGCATGCCTTCCGTCAATCACCACATGATCAATTTGGTTTCTTGTACGTTTATCTGGAGACAACCATGTCGCTTTGTGGATGTCGAGATGCTGGAATCTGGTACCACCAACTATCATGTTTCGTGCTGCAGCGAAGTCGATCAGCCTCATTCCGTTATCGGAGGTGTTCTGGTGGAGGCTGAATTTTTCAACAATTGAATCAAAGGTACCTTTCTTGCCCACCCTGGCATTAAAGTCGCCAAGCACGATTTTGATATCGTGGCGGGGGCAGCGGTCATAAGCTTCTTCGAGGCGCTGAAAGAAACTCTCCTTGGTCACATTGTCCTTCTCATCCGTCGGAGCGTGGGCACATATAAGGCTGATGTTGAAAAATTTTGCCTTGATGCGGATTGTGGCCAGCCGTTCGTTCACAGGCGTGAACTGTGAGACAAGATGTCGTAGTCTCTTGCTGACCAAAAATCCACATCCTAATTCGTGCCTTTCAGCATGGCAACTGTAGTAGATGTCACAGGACGCTCTTTTGGAGCAGCCCTGTCCTGTCCATTGCATTTCCTGGAGAGCGGTGATGTCAGCTCTGTATTTTTCGAGGACATCAACCAGCTGGATAGAGGCACCCTCCCTATAAAGGGATCGGACATTCCAGGTGCATATCCGTAAATCGTGGTCCTTTTTTCGTTTGCGGGGGTCATCAACAAAAGCGGTAGTCCTTATCCGAGGCATATTTGTTTTTTTCATTGGAGGAGTTTTTTATGTGGCGGGTCCCAAACCCAACGCACAACCTCTAACCGAGGAGATTTTCGCCACTCACTTCAGCCGCCTCCCAGCGGGTGCCAGGAAGACGTTGCCCGGTGGTCGCCACATGGAGGGCCCCCATTAATAATAATGAAAGCGCCATCACAGAGTAAGCAGAGCAAGCTATATGACTACCCCTCATTAACAAATAAAGGTATCATCACATAGCGCTCAGATCAAACTACATGAAAGCCAGTGAGTTGACTTGCGATGAGTTCAACAAGGATTGCGCTAGCCCCACCTGGTTGAGGCAGTTAGACACGTTACCTTGCGAAAACACCACCAGACCACCATATATATATATATATATATATATATATATATATATATATATATATATATATATATATATATATATATATATATATATATATATATATATATATATATATATATATATATATCTAGTTAAACTATTAACTTCAAAGCGATTAGTACTATATTTTTAAATATAGTTAGTAAAATGATATTTATGAAGATATAGACCTGGCTTTCATGCTTTCATGTATAAGCAAATACTTTCAGCAGAGCGAATACCAATAAATTTGGTGTTTACATCAGATGGTGGAAGAAAGGGAAAATATGGATTTCGTTTGACTCTACCAAATGATGAGGTGGTCGACATCGACATAGCTTTTTCTATGCTTAGTACTGCGAAAAATGAAGATAGAGTATTTAGCGATGAACCTACTAAAACGACACCATCAATTTCAAGTACGGGGGGGGCAACAAAACATTTTTTCACCGTGACTGAAGCTATTGAAGCATTCAGGCAAGATTTGATACACAAGGAGCAAGAAATTAATGGTATAATTCAAAGTGAGTGTCCTTTCTACAGACATTTTAAACTGCTTTATGATTCCGGTACATACATGCACTTATGATTCAAACTACGAGAAACGAGGTATGAGTATTCGATGTAGTGAATATCGCGAAGTTGTAACTGAACAGCTTATTGATGGTGAAGTTGCATTAGTTCGTTATTCTGTTGAAAACTATAGATCTGATATTGAAATCTGAAATGTGCAACCTATTGAACACATGTATACAATGTCAACATTCTAATTTAATTATATGATGCAATCATTCATGTTCATTCATGAATTTTTTACTAATATAGCATGTAATATAAAGCTTGATGATAATTTTTTTTTTCTCCTTCAAACTCCTAATTGGAGCATAGGGCCTCCACAAGGCTTCGCCATCGCACGCGGTATTGGGCAGTTGATCTAGCGCCTTCTTATAGGTGTTTCTTGGTCGTCCGCGGCCTCTGCTTCCTTACGGGTTCCACTCAAGCGACATTCGCGTGATGCTATCTGACTGCTTTCTTAGCGTGTGGCCAATCCAGCGCCACTTTCTACGCTTAATCTGGATCAGTATGGGCTCTTCGCTCGTCAGACGCCATAGTGCCTCGTTTGAAATAGTGTTCGGCCAGAAAATTCTACAAATGATCCTCAAACACTTGTTAACGAAAGCTTGCAGTCTCTGCATGATGGAGTTCGAGATCAGCCATCGGAGAATATTCGTAATTTCGTGCGTCTGGATATTTGGGAATTTGCCCATACTGATTTTAGCCGGCCAAATGCTGTCTTTGCTTTGCTTAGCCTGCAGTAAGCATCCTCCTCAGCTCCCCGTCTGTTGCTGTCGTGCAACCGAGGTAGCAGAAACTTTCGACGAATTCAATCGCACAGCCGTCAATCATTATATGGCTTCTATTGGAATGATTGATTCTCATAGCTTTGGTCTTCGCAATATTTATCTCTAATCCGACAATGCGTGCCAGCGCGACTAAACTTTTAGCCTTCGCTTGCATATCGGAGAATTTGTGCGAGAGGAGACAAATGTCATCGGCAAAGTCCAAGTCCTCAAGCTGCCGCGCGAGATTCCACACAATGCCAGTTCTCTTGTACTGAGTGAGGCTGCTCATGACGTCATCCAGCACAATGGCGAAGAGAAGCGGGGAGAGAGGGCAGCCCTGCCGCACTCCAGCGTTGTTCGTGAATGAATCACTGATGTTACCATTGTGTAGAACCGCCAACTCAGAGTTCTTGTAAAGCGCCATTATGAGGCGAATCAGCTTCAGGGGGACACCTTTTCTACTCAAAGCCATCCAGATGGAATTATGCTTAAGTGTCGAATGCCTTCTTGAAGTCGACGAACAGCATGTATAGTGGGGAGCGCCATTCAATCGATTGCTCGACGATGATACGCAAGAGTTGATAATAAAGAGTTACAAAACATTTATTTATTTTGTTTGTTTATTGTTTACACTCAGACTTCGTATACTAGTAATCGATACATTTTGTTTATATTATATTTTTAAACTTCACTGTTGAGTAAGCAAAAGTATCAATAATTGTTTGATAT
The DNA here is from genome assembly GCA_963854835.1 of Megamerina dolium. Lineage (NCBI taxonomy): Eukaryota > Metazoa > Arthropoda > Insecta > Diptera > Megamerinidae > Megamerina > Megamerina dolium. The sequence continues at coordinate 32,345,204 of OY978530.1, forward strand.
GATAAAATTTTACGTAGAGGACAATGGATTCTAATTTAAATACTACATTTGGTAGTTATAGTAGCGGTGGTAGTAATAAATATGGCCACATAAAAATGGAAGATACTGCTGCAAGGAGAAAGCAGTATGAAATCCATTCAAATTCGAACGAGCTAAACACTGAGGAAGAGGATGCAAAAAAGTATAGTACATCAAATGTTCCATATAAAAGATTGAAGAATTAATAATCGGAGTTAGTGATAGAGTGAAGCTCACATCAAGCAAGATTCAATAAAATAATCACGGACGATATACACCGAGAGATTATTTTAAGAAATATTGAACAATTAATCCGGCTAACAAATTATAAAGAATTTTCGAATAAATGTGTGGAAAACAACCTCATAACACAGCGCATGCTAGATATAATACAGTATAGGTTATCTCCCAACATCTTTGATGATGACGATGATGACGATGTTGATGAATATAATAGAGAAAGGAGGCTTCATGCGAACTATTCACAAAGATAACCCATCGAGGACCTGACGCTTTTGAAAAATTACAAATTATTTTTAAAGAATTAAAATATACCGAAGCTCTAAATGTTTTAGATAATTCAACTACTTATATAAAAATAAATAAATAAATAAATAAAATTATTGTTCGCTTGTTGAGGTGTGAAAAAAATATTGTTTTTTATTTCATTTATTTAAAAAGTGTGAGAAAGTTGATATAAAAATTTTAGAATTTAGAATTGAATTTCTGATAACGTTTATAATTATAGTTGATGTTTGTCCCCAAATATATTTCAGTTCTTTTGGTGGAGGTAAATTTCCGAAGCTATCATAATATTCAATATGATTTTTATTTTTATAGTATGCTCCCCAATGTGTTCCACTGCTTTGTATACTATCAAGGTTCACATTTTCACAGCTTTTTCAACGCTATCAGGCATCTGATGTTTCAAAATTTTGCGCGCATTCACAAGGGCAGTTATAAATAACTTTTTAGGACATTTACTTTTTACACATTTTCGTTTCCGTCTCGTCTTCGTAATGTTATTACCCATTCCGAATTTAACTTTAGATTTCATCGCGTTTGTCACAAGCCAAGCACTTGCCTTCGCACCAATGCTACTATCCTTTGAAGTTACTCTTTGCCAAGCTCTTTCAACAAGTTGTTTATCAGCAATGTGTCTTCTATCTAAGTCTTTGTTTTGCGAATATGCAATATCGTGCTCTCTACAAGCAGCATCTAATGGATTTACACCATTATCACCTTTATTTAAACGCTTTCTAAGCTTAGTACCAGGACCGCAGAATTGATAGCCAAGTAAATGTAATTCAACTGGTAAAGAATTAATTATCCCATCAACAAGTCCACCACCATGAAGTTGTTTTTATGACTGAGACCTTTTTTAAGTAATAAACCCATTATTAATAGTTATCTATTGTTGCAACATGATATGATGACAATATACTAATAATATTATATGAAGAGGATGTGCTATTATATACTGTAATTCAGTTGTTAAAATGAAGTTCATAAGACAGGATAAAAAAATTGTTGCGAGGAATTTAGACTTTAAAACGTCGTCATGGACTCCTACTACCGAATACAATCAGATGATTAATTATCGGACCATCGAATTGTGGGAAAACTAATGTTATGATAAGTTTAATAGAAAGTACGAATGGATTAAAATTTGAAAATTTTTTTATTTATGGGAAATCACTTAATCAACCGAAATATCAGTATTTGAAGAAGTTACTCACCTCCATAAAAGGGATGGGGTTTTTCACATTCTCAGAGAATGAGGAAGTTATACCACCAAATGAAGCCAGAAAAAATTCCATTATGATATTTGATGATGGTGCGTGTGAAATACAATATAATATTCGAGTATATTTCTGCATGGGTCGTCATAATAAAATTGATAGCTTCTATTTATGTCAAACATATACACGCATTCCAAAGCATTTAATTCGTGATAATGCTAACTTAATAATAATGTTTAAGCAAGATGAGTTAAATATTAAGCATGTGTATAATGATCATGTTGGAACTGATCTTACATATGAGAAGTTTCATGAGATGTGTAAAGAATGCTGGTGTGATAAATATGGATTTCTCGTAATATCTAAAGATGATCCAATTGCTGATGGACGTTATAGGAAAGGGTTCGATATATTTATAAAATATTAGCTATATATATAATCTATGAATCGAATATATATAGACATTTAAGATAATTCTATACTCGCATGCAGATATGCTGCGGAAAGTCGATCGAAAAATGTTGAAAGAAATTGTTAAGGTGCGAAAGTCGCTAAAACAAAACTTTGAAAGTATCAAAATAGGTGAAGTTGATACGGAAAATCAATTGGAAAAAACTGTTCATCCTATAACAACACCTCTGAAAGCTTTGATTGATAAAGCTGGCACATTAAACACTAATGAATCGAATATTAAAAGTCATCCTAAAGATTATAAAGATGAATATACTCTATATAAAGGTGATCGGAAACTATTTAAATCTCAAAATCCTTTACCGTATGAGAAGACTAAAATTACTACCAGCACACCAAAGAGAGTATCATCATCACAAAGTCGTAATAATACTAGCACCACTGCTAATGATGATGTTTTTTATTCAAAAATGTCCGGTGACACTCTTGTCGATACTACTCATGATAGTATTTCATCAACATTAGAAAAATCACCATCATCTTCACAATTATGAAGATCGGCAAGTTTTCGTGAACGTTTCTTGCTGAGTAGGGGCCACAGCAATTTCGCCGTCCTACAGATGGGTGTATCCGTCCATCTTTTCGGGAAGATGTTAGTAGTGATAACCTCCAATTTAAGCTTGCACGTGGCTATGGGGATCCCTAACCGAGAATTCTCCTGAGTTAGAGGCTCATTTGTACCCTGTCTTGCAAGCTCGTCGGCTATGCAGTTTCTCCGTATACCCCTGTGTCCGGGTACCCAGCACAGGAGAATATTGTGGTGCTCAGCCATCTCGTTAAGAGATTTGGGGCAGTCAAGAATGGTCTTCGATTTCACGAGAAATGAGTCCAGGGCCTAAATTGCAGCTTGGCTGTCGCTCAAGATGCAGATGTCTCTACGGGAGACATCTGCAAAGCTCTGTTCGATCCATGTAAGTGCATTGTGAATCGCTTTAACTTCTGCCTGAACACACTACAGTGGTCAGGCAGGCGGAAAGAAATATTAAGGTTGAATGATTCGGAATACACACCTGCTCCCTTTCCATTAAGCTTAGAGCCATCAGTAAAGATGAGAGTATAATTTGGCATGAATCCTTCCGCCTCCCAGGCGAACCTATCAGGGAAGGAGGTTAGGAATTTCCTTTCAAAGGCATATGTCGGCTTGATATAATCAAGTGAAGTTTTAATATTAAAATTTTCCAGTATGCTAGCATGTCCGAAGGACTTTGATGTCCATTGGTGCAGGCTAGTAAGGCGTAAAGCAGAATTGGCCGCCAGCTGCTTACCAAGTAAGTCAAGCGGAGTAAGATGTAGAAGCACTTCTGGTGCTAACGTTGGAGTTGTTCTCAGTGCTCCTGTTATTAAAATACAAGACGCTCTTTGTATTTTTTCAAGGTGCCTGACATGGGAGGACTTAGTAAGTGCAGTCTACCAGGTCAGTACCCCATACAGGAGGACTGGCTTGATAACCGCCTTATAAATCCAAGAAACAATTTTCGGTTGCATACCCCACTTTCTCCCTATTGCTTTTTTACAGGCATAGAGTGCAGTGCTGGCTTTCTCAACCCTACAAGTGATGTTTTTCTTCCAGTTTAGTTTTCGGTCTAGGATTATTCCTAGATAACGGGTTTCTTCCCGCAGAATTAATGGAACCCCCCTAGAGTGAGAACGTTTAACGGTGGTGTTTTATGCTGTGTGGAGAACAAAATCAACTCAGTTTTTTGTGGGTTCGCATTTAAGCCCCTATCCTTAGCCCATTTTGATAACATATTAAGATTGATTTAATGTCCCTTAGTATTTTCCAGCCACCAACAAGACAACGTCATCGGCATAAGGAATCACTCCGCACTCCTTCCTCTCTATTTCCCATAATAGTTCGTTAACTACCAAGTTCCATTGAACGGGGGGAAAACCCCACCTTGTGGGGTTCCTCTTCTTACACGTTTCGTGATGGTAGATCCACCCAGCTCGGATGTAATGAGGCTATCTTTCAGTAGCCGTTCCATCCATCTGCTAAGCGTTACCTCCACCCTGAGTCGTGCAAGAGCCTCCGTGATTGCTCTGGGCTGAACATTGTTGAAGGCACCTTCAATATCCGTGAAAGCCGGTAGTACAAATTCTTTATTATGAAGAGATTTCTCCACAATTGAAACTAACGCATGTACCGCTGTTTCAACGGACTTTCCTTTTGTGTATGCATGTTGAGAAGGAGACAGCACGTCGCTGCTTATGGTGTATCTTAGATGGATGTCTAGTAATCTTTCCAGTGTTTTGAGTAAGAATGACGATAGACTAATTGGTCTAAAGTCCTTTGGGCTTGTATGGGAGCTCTTTCCAGGCTTAGGTATGAAGACAACTTTGACTTGTCTCCAGAGTTTCGGAATATAGCCAAGGCTTATGCAGGCAATGAAAATCTGCTTTAGCCATGGAAGAATGAGTTTGGCTACCTGTTGTAGCTGTGCTGGAATTATCCTGTCAGGTCCAGGGGATTTGTAAGGCTTGAACGTGTTAATCGCCCAAGTAATCTTCTCCGATGCAACTATTGAATAGTCTAACGGTAATGACTTGTAATCAAGCGGGGTTTCAGTTTCAGACGGATCGTTTGGGAAATGTGCATTTACTAGCGTTTGCATCGTTTCAGTAGAGGTTGTGGTCCACATTCCATCTGGTTTGACCAGAATACTTGGAGTATGGGGTGATTTAGAAAGGATTTTCCTAAGTCTACAAGTCTCAGAAGCGTCTTCTATATCACTGCAGAAACTCTTCCAGGCTTCCCTTTGGCATTTCCTGAGGTTGTATTTATAAGTTCTGAGGGCCGATCTATAACCCGCCCAATCTGATTCTAGGTGAGAGCTTTTAGCACAATTGAAGAGCTTGCGACAGTCTTTTCTCAAACTGTCGAGCTCCTGGTTCTACCATGGAGGTTTACCTTTCCCCCATTTCTTACGAATTGGACAGGACAACTTGAATGCCTTGTTGAGAGTTTTTGTGAGGCAGTAGGCTGTGGCGTCTATCTGATTTATGTTAGTTATAGTCGAAGGAGCTACGGGTAGATTAGAACTAACTGACTCCCTGAAACATGACCAGTTTGTCTTTTTTGGGTTTCTAAAGACCACTGGAGTAGGAGGTTTAAAATCTATGGCAAACTGTATGTATCTATGATCAGAGAAGGAGTGCTGATCCAATACTCTCCAGTTTCTTATATGGTCTACAATGCCTTCGGTGGCAAGCGTTAAGTCCAGAACCACCTGCCTATTTTTTGTTATGAAAGTTGGGGTCTCACCCCTGTTACACACTAGAAGGTTTGTTGTAAGGATATAATTAAACAGTGACTCACCTCTGTCGTTAATATCCCTGCTACCCCAGATTGTATGGTACGCGTTGGCGTCGCATCCTATTATGAGTCCAGCCCTGGACTTTTGGGCATCTTCTATTAGATGTTTGAGATTGCTTGGTGGTGGTGATTCCAGGTGGTCGTGCGCGAGGTAGGCTGATGAAAACCAGCAGCACATACCTATATTCTCTGCGCATACCACCGTCGTATCTAAATTTCTGTAATTACAGAGTGAAAGCGAGGTTATTGATTTTCGTAGGAGTATGCAGGCCCTAGGTCTACCTGTGTTACGCTTGTATATTAGGTTATATCCAGGTGTCCTTAGTCCACAAACCATGTTGCCAACTGTCCACGGTTCTTGGACCAGAACTATGTCTTCTCCGTCGGCTTCCAGACGAAGGATAAGAGCGGCTGAGGCCGCCTTAGACTTGTGCAGGTTTATCTGTAGGCAACGAAGCATCCCCGCCACCATTGGTCACTTTCGCTTCCAGAATAGTGACGTTGACCTCATCGTCTCCAGAGTCCAGCAACTCATCCTCGAGTAAAATCCGATCCACATACCCTGCAGCATCGGATTCTGAGGAGAACTAGTCGCACGAGTCCTGCCGCACAGGCATTCTGGAGCTGATAGGGAGCGTCTCCTCCATCTCCATCCGTTTTGCCACAGACTGATCGCCTGCGCGTGTGTCTAAGTCATCCTTCCGATATACTCGTAGGTTGATCCTCGAAAAACAATAGTTTATGTACCCACCGGATTTCGCCAGGGGTACCAGGGACTCTTGGTTGACGATTATGGTCGCCCTACGGTACGTTCCTTTCTTCTCCTCATCCAACTTGGCTATTCGCCAGTTGTGTGTTGGGAAGGTAGGATTACACATCTTTATATTTTTGATAATAATGGCCGGGTCACTAGGTTCCGCTGGGATCCAGGCATAGGTGCGCGGCCTACTCGGGATAGCGTCTCTCTCTATCACCTCTAGGCGCTCACCCGGCCATACTTCTCCAGCTCTGGTGATCGCTATTTTGTACAGGTCAAGAGTACGTTGATCGGCACAGGCAATCAGTTTGATGTTGCCTTGATGCCATCCAGCTTCTCGTATAATAGGCGGAGGTCCAGGATGCTCTTCCATTAGAGGATTAAAGATCTCTGCTAGCTTACACTCTAACAATCTCCAATTCGATGAAGCGATGAAGCCATCAGAGTCATTCCTGTCGACCACCGCCATTACCAAGTCTCCTTGAAGGATTTCGCTAAAAGTGTGACCCACATTGCCGCAGGCTCTTTTAGCAACTGGTTTGGCAGTGTCTTCAGATGACCGCTGGCGCTTGATGTTGCTGCGATTCGTTATGTCAGTCGCCCATACCAGTGAGACCTTCTGTTTATCAGATCTCTCATTCTCCGGTATGGCACGTAATCTTTCTAGAATTCTCGTCGCACTACGACGGTCTTTGTGGTTGGTAGTGGCAAGCTTGCGCTCGTACTTGATCTCGGGAGATTCACGGCATGGCTAGACCCTGGTCTATCCTACACGGCTTTCGCTGCCTCTCCCGATTTTACTTCCTTTGTTTTTGTTTTTGTGTTTTTTCCTGATTCCATAAAAAAAATCACACGAGTATCGGAGAAGGGGAGGTCCATCTGTGCAGAGATCCGAATACACAGATAAGGCTAAATAATACGGAGGGCGCCAGGTATCCGTATACTCCGTTTGCAGCTGGGCTATTTTTTTAACCTGGGCCCCCAGCCAGGCTGATTCTCGGCACGGGTCGCATGACACCTTAATCCGTCCGAGGGGGAAGGGAAAGTGAGTGGGAAGTGGGATTGGGAAAAAGGGGGTGGTGCAGGAACCTCTTTCCTATGGAAGGCTTGCAAGCTCGAATGCCCATCCGAGCCTACAAAACAATACTTAGCTAACCGCCTCAAGGCGGTCATTTCCAGCTGACACCCACGGGGAGGGTTTGTAAGAGGATTTTTGCCGGCCAAATGCGGAATAACTGTATATCATATTTATTCGATGAAATTCGATATGAGATGAATGGGATTGAAATTGATCGAACCCGACATTTAGGGATTGCAACTACAATGAAGGCTTTTGCCTCTCTCTCACCTAATGAGAGTACAGTGATGATGAATGCTAGTTGGAGTTTTTCTGATGATATTAAAATAACCAATGGACAATTTAATTTTTGCATACCTCCTTTAAAATATCTTTTGGGTTTTGCTGAAGATTATAATAAGGTGATATTAAATGCAAAGCATGAACTATTACTTCTTCGATCAAAAACTGGTGAAGGTATAGCCTTCTCCTCTGTAGCTGCTGAGAATGATTAATTGTGTTAACTATAGTTAATTTAATATGGAAAGTGCCACATATTCAATTAGCAGACTCAACTAAATTAAATATTTACAATAATATTCGAAGAGGAGTGTCTATGCCAATGGCATTTCGTTGTTGGGATATGCATTTTAATCCAACATTATCACAGACTACAAATCATCTATGGAATGTTAAATTGGCTGTACAAAGTGAACGACCACGATTCATGCTAATCGGATTTCAGAACTCTAGAAAATTCGTTCATTATGATCTCACCTATGTAAAAGTTCATCTAAATTCTGAAGTTTATCCCTATGATGAGCTGAACCTTAAAATCGAAAATGGTCGTTTAGCCCTCCTATATGATATGTATTGTAAATTTCAAAAGTAATACTACCTAAGAAATATGCAACCTTTATTAACCTCCAGTAAATTTAAATCAATTGCTCCAATCATAATAATTGATTTAACACATCAAAATGAAGCAATGAAAAGTGGACCACTTGATGTGAAGGTAATTTTCAGGACATTGAAAAACATTCCTGCCAATACTTCTGCTTATGCCCTTCTCATACATGATCGTGTTATTAGCTATAACCCGATGATTGGAGAAATTAAGAAAATTATTTAATATGTTCAGTATGATCTTTTTCTTCAAAGAGTGAAGACATTTATTACGGAATTTTCAATTTGAAATATCAAAAGGATATATATAAAAATGCATTCTAATTACATACAAAAAGTAGTTGTTGATATTCAAGGCCTGAAAACCAATTTATTTTAAAGGATCTGGCAATATCCTTTAGCATTAATGAGGATATGCATTTTATCGTAAAACCACCGTTTCCCTTCAATGGTCTTCTACCATTCTATCAAAAACAAGCACGTTGGATTACATCAAAACATCACAACATTAAATGGGATACAGGATCAATCACATTCCAGAGCTTATCAAATTTCATACGGTAAAATTTATTTAGTTGTGAAATTTATGTTAAGGGTTATGAGAAGAATAAGTGGCTTGAGTCATTGTTTGAACTTTCAAATATATTCAATTTAGATGATTATGGATGTGAAAATTTGAAAAAAATTAGAGAAAAATATGGTTATTTTGATGGTTGTATAATTCATAATCAAAATTGTGCTTTAATCAATGTTATAGCCTTAAGAAAATTTTTGAATTTTGAAATGAAAACATATTAATTTATATTTTTTATATTTATTTACTCATATTATTACTTAGCAATCTTAATATTAGACATGAATTGTTTATTCTAGTTTCACAATAATCTTAATACTAAGTAAAATATCTAATTTTTTTACATTAATAATTAATAAAAACTATGTAAATAAATACAATAGAAAAACGTAAAACTTTGTTCTTTTTTCTCTCTCATCGGAATTATTAAGCAATTCAACTAATTCACTGAGGTTGTAATAACCGTGTGCATTTGTGTGAATGTTATCGGCTAGAATTTCTCTTTTATCATCATTAGAAGTTAAGACAATTTTATTCATTTCACGTGTATACAAATTATGATGAATAGATCTAATGGTATGTGATCAGCGGGGAGCGAGCGGGAATGCCGGTAGGCTTGCTGCTGTTGGATGGCAAAATTGTCTGTGGATTGCGTAGCTGGTAGAATTGGTGATAGCAAATGTCTCCTTTCAGCACCTTTTGCACTTATTTTTACTTTCTTGTGTAAAGTAATTTAATTAAACGGTTTTGTCTTTCTTGTTTCTAATTTATTATCCTAAATCACCATTTATACAATTTACTTCTAATAAACTTTAACTTTTTAACTTAAATTCGGGATTGGGAAAAATATGCGCGCACTTGGCTTAATTCTTAACACACAATAATAAACAAAATCAACCACACAAACAAGAATAGGAGAAAACACATGGAGAGTGGGATAGAGAAAGTGGAGAATATGAAAAAATAAACATGTGGGTTGAGAGCGAGAGAGTGGAGAAACGGGAAAAAGAAATATACGGAGAGCGAGAGAGAGAGAGAGAGAGAGTGAGAAAGGAAAATAAAACAGTACTGGGATATGATAGGAATGGGAAGAGTTAGCAGCACTGGTGGTGCCAGATCACCACTCAACCCATTCCCTCATTTTAGGGGGAAAGTACCCAAGTAGGCGCAAATTCAATCTGACGTAGACATTCCGCTCCCCTTGCAGGAATAGTGCAAAAGAGACGGAACTCCCAGGCCAGACGAAGAAATTACAAAGAGAGAAAGAGAAAAAAATCGGTATTAGATCAATTCAAAATATACTTATAGTTAGGGAAATTGATTGAAATCTTAAAATTACAATTTAGAAAAACTTATAACTAGGGAATTTAATTCAGGGTTTTTTTTTTTAAATACAATTCATAAAAATCTTATAATTAGAGAAAATTGAATTAAGGGTACTGGGTAGGAAATTCATGAATTAGAGATAGATAATATTTGAAATATAGAATATATTTAAAAAAATTTAGGTAATTGAAAAATAAGTTATTGTGGTCGGAAAAGCATCATCCTTTCAATACGGCGCGTACATCCAGTTCATGTGAGGGGGTTGAGCCGCAACCATTGACGGCGGGTGAAACAAAGGCCGGGGTTGAACGCCATACATCGGCATCGCGGAAAAAATGGAGAGCTTAGTTGGAGCCGTTTGCTGCATCGGCACGAAACTTTGAGGCACTACTGCTGGTAGAGCAGCCGGTAGAGGCTGTGGCGCATGATGGCAAGTGCATGTCCGCGGCGGAGTAACAGTAGGAGGACGAAGAGAACGCTGTTGCTTTGATGACTGTTGTGATGGACGATTCGCTTTCTTTTCCCCTCGTCCGTGTAGCAATGTATGATGCTTTTTCGAGCAACGCTGGCATCGTACCGAACTCGTGCATTGACTGACCACGTGAGTATGTGCCAGGCAGTTGCAACAATATCTGTGCCGTATGACGATATCATACCTTCTCGCTATCGGCTTTGCTGGGAATCGGGGACATAAGCGTAATGGATGGTCCTTGAGGCACACATCGCATCCGCGACGTTGGTTCCGCCGAGTGACATGGTTGCGTGATTCCAGTGGTGGATATATTGGACTCCGACGGCCCGAAGTTCTTGCTCGTGAAAACATGTCAACTAGAACAGTAACAAAAAAAAATAAAAAAAGAGAGTGAGCCACATTAGTGAAAGTTAACTAGGGAGACGGTAGGGGAAGCGCTACTAGCTTGACTATAGGCCTAGTTAGTATGCCCTTAGCAGTACGGACATCGGCCATTTCCATTCATTCGGGAGTAACTGCTCGTTGCGTATGACTACTAAGTCTCCTACGCAAATATCCTTTTCCGGGTACTTCCACTTGGTGCGTTTGTGCAATTCTTTGAGATACTCTTCCTTCCACCGTAGGCAGAAGGATTGGTATATCACTTTAAGACGTTGCCATCTGTTAAGTGCACTTAATGAGTGGCCTGAGATATCAGCTTCAGCGGGGGACATTAAGGGCGATCCTATCAAAAAGTGACCAGGTGTAAGCGGAGATAAGTCTGACGGAAACGAAAGATGAGAATGTTGAATGATGACAAATTGCAGCTCGGAACGTATGTCGATCTGTTGACGGATAAGATGTATCTTCTCAAAGTTATGTAAAATTTGTAATCACCTCTACGTTTAGAGTAATGATCAAGCAGTTCAGTTTGTGAGAAATTCCAAACTGTAAACTTTGTGGCTTCTCAAACTACTTATTCCTTCCATCGTAGATAGATAGGGTTAGTAGAGAGTATAAACCATAAGGGATGGTCGTAGACCAGATGTACGGGATTTTGGGTCAACGTAGTTGCCAAACAAGTACCGAGTTGCGATATTTTCAAGTAATATTAAATACTTCGAGTACATTTTCGTGATAGTGGGAATATATATTCGTGATTCCCCAAGTTCTTAACGTTTGCTGCTCTAACACGGTCCGTGCGAGTGCTAGCAGTAATTAAATGCCACTGTAAACAATAATGGCTAAGAGAAAAAATCGGTATACAGAACGTAAAAATTTAGATTCTTTGGCTCGTAGAGCACGTGAAAAAATCAACGAAGATATTCCATATAGTTCACATATAGTAATCAGAAATGCCATATTGGCGGGATTAGCGGAGTATGGAATACATCCGACTGATCTATAATGCGAAAGTTTGGGGTCGTGATGTCATGACGGTTGACTCGGGTGTTGAAAAGTATCAGATAGTGGGAAGTTAACACCTGAGCCCATTCATACGCAGATAAACTATGGCAGCGCACAGTTCCTTTGATGCGTCGTAGAAGCTAACAATCTTGATGACTGCAGTTACGAAGAACCGTGCAGATTGAGAGAGGGATTCGTATGATGGTCAGTATCGTGTAATCTTGAAGAATGTTGGTGAAATGATGCGGGTGTGGCTTCGAAAGGTTGTGTAATGTCCGAGCCACAATTCTCGTATCAGCATTTCCGTGAGAATAATGTTAGGGAGCCACTATTGGGCGAGATCGACTGCATTGATATTCGTAAATCATTTAGCTCGTCGAATGAACGAGACTTCTTTGAGAAGTGATGATCCAAACTCACTTTTCCGCTGGGTTGCTTTGTAGATAATGTATTACTACGGGTTGTAAATATCCTGGTAGAGAGCTGCTTTCGATTTCTACCTGATCTGTAAGATCTATTTTCTGCAGCTTGAGAGAGAGTTGAGAAACGGCGAAAATTAAGCTTCGGATTAGGGTGATGCGTGCTGTGTGAAGCAGGGAGTTATGTAGCTTTTTACAGATATGGCATGAAAACTTGCTGTGGCACCTTGCAACGGTATGTGACATTGCCAAACAATTGTTGCAAATATTGTTCTGATGCACACAGAGTATTCTCACTTTAACTGTAAGTTTGGAAAACTCTGTGCATCGTCGCAGAGGGTGCGTACCTCTACATAACGGGCAGCGTGTATTTTTAAATGCAATATTCATCGAAGTAACCGTTTTAATGGTTGATGGGGAATTATCGGGACATTTCGGATGTCGTCGACCATTCATTTGGGTCTGATTCGTAATGCGTCGAGCATCGTGAGACGAACCCCCCTGTATAACGAAACTCGTTTCAGTATGGAATGAAGAAACTGCACTATGTAATTGTGAATTCGTGCAACGACCAGTTATTACCCATCCAAAAACGGTGTTTTGTGCCATTAGAGATCCTAGAATACCCTTTTTTATGCCATCCAGTATTAATGATGGGTAGATGTCACCACCCAATACCAAATCCACAGGCGAACTTCTGTGTAGATTTTCATCGGCCAATAGTAAACCAGAAGATTCTGTACGTAAGTCGGCTGATATCGAGTGTGACGGCAGTTTTCCCGTAAGTTTTTGCAGAACGAAAGTATCTACTTGCAATGAAAAACTCGAGTCAATAGGGGATGCAATTACCAAAGAACACACTTTCGTCGAATGGGCCGTTACTACCTCATTTAGACCAGTAACTTCCGTTTGAACGTCGCATTCTTTGTAGTGACTACTTGGAGCTGAGATGCGAATGATTGGCGAGATCGGTCAGATGATCCTCTAGCGGGAGTCGGTGCTGGCGGAACTTCATGATGATTGTTCGAGGATTTCTCCAGTCTGTGAAGAAGGGAATGATGCCTTTTCTTGCAAGATGAGCAAGTGATGCATGATGACTCTTGCAATTAATGCAGTCACGGGAATTGGCGAAGCAATTGGTGCACAGACTGTTCTTCGTGACTACATTATAACGCTCACCCACCGACAACATCAAAAAGTCGGGGCAATGGCGAAGAGGGTGTATCTCCCGGCACAATGGGCAAGCACCACCTGAAATGTTGGTGTGATATGTGCTTACTTTTCGGGAGTTCGTTGTTGTCGATTATGTGGCTGGCTGATTGGCCGAAAACCACCTCGGATATCTGAGACGGATTCGAGCGTCTGATACCGCTCAGTCAGGAAAGCGTCGAAATCACTCCACTTAGAAATCTCACGCTTGTTCTTTAACGATTGTTCTCACAGGCACAATGTACTATCTGGAAGCTTTGTGGAACATAAATATAGAAAATTTGCGTCCCACTGGCATGTGTCAACGCTCAACAGCTTTAAATGAGTAATGCAGTCATTTATGGTGCGCTGTAAGCGCTTCAGATTGGGACCGGTCTCGTTAGTTACCGACTGCAGATTGAAAAGCGCTTTTAACTGAATATTTACAAGAATCCTCTTGTTCTCGTACCGCTGTTCAAGATTGTACCAAGCGAGCGCGAAGCCATCATTAGTCAGGGGAGTTGACTTAATAATGCTATGCGCCTCCACGTGTTTTTTGGAGTAAATGGTACAATTTTTCGACTGGGGATAACCGGGGGTTGTTCCGATATAAGGCCGTAAACATGTCTCTAAAGCTCGGCCATGATACATAATCGCCAGAAAAACAGGCTGTATCGCATGGAGGCAATTGAATGGGGGGGGAAGGCATGCTCAATATTGTGAATCGTTGAATTGTGAGTAGTTGGAGTATGAGCAGCGATTGGAGAAAGCACTATGACAGACAGGTCATGAAGAATGGAGTTAATGCTAGAGAGGCACCGAGTATAAGCCACCTGGCACTCTCGGTATGCTTCCTTTACCTCTTCTATTCCTTCTACATCTTCCTCCGCAGAGATGATCGATTCCCATGCTGTCCTGCAACTATTCCACAGAGTCTCGAAATCCTTTCTCTGGATATCCAGTGTGAAAGTGCTGTGGGAATCTTCACTGAGGGTTTGGAAGTATCGGTCAAATGTGTAGATTTCCTCCACGGCAGCTTTAAACCGCTTGAGGTTAGACGTCATTTTATTATTCGGGATGAATTCGGGTTAAAATCAGTGCGCGCGCTTTTTGCAATTCAAAATCGTAATTAAACTTGAATATCAAGCGATAATGTGTTAATTATCATTAACAATAATTATTATTAACAATTATTTTCTTTTTCTTTTTTTCAAAATTCGTTTGAGAAAAATTTAAGGGATCAGCAGGCCTTTTTTCTTTAGCGAGATTGTTTTACCTAATGCTGGATTTTATATACTTAATATTATAAAGTATATAAGCATAGACCCAAACCAAAGAAGACAAACTGCAGGTATTATGCACTGATTGTTGTTGATGTTATTAATAACAACAGGCAAATAACATATAACGCGTATGTATATGTGTATGTTATTTGTGTAGTCTCTCTTGAGATCACTTAGTGTATTTGCTAATTAGCTTTGATTAGTTTTAATGAAAATGGTATGTGTATGTAATATGGGTGAGATACGATCACGGTATTGTTATTGCACATATACCACTTAACTACACCTCCAATTTTGAGGGGAAAATAGTAGGGAGGAACAAAGCCAAAATAGAGCAAACTAAAGTATGTTTTGCCGTCGGTAAAACAACATCAATGTCCGATAGTATATTGTGTTGTAAAATAAAATGGGTTTCTTTCTTTTTAATTCTCGTCTATATGAGAGAGTGTATTCAGGGAGTGATATGTAACTCAGCGAGAGATTCGCTGTAAGTTAGAGAGGGGGTATTGGTAGTAGAAAAATAAAATAAAACCAACAATAATATCGTTTTAACAATTTCTGATATAAGTTTTATTGCTTTGAGCTGGATGTAGCGGGATATAATAAACGACTTTGCAGTAGCAACAATATTAAACTTTATTTTTCATACATACGAGTACATGTATGAAAATATAAGTAGTATGTATGTGTTGTATTATATGTAATATAATGTACACCAATATGTACCATGCAACATACCTTTATTGCCAATATAGGCTCACCAAATGCTTCGAGCCAAATCCGGCTCGAAGGACCAATGATCAGTGGGGAGCGAGCGGGAATGCCGGTAGGCTTGCTGCTGTTGGATGGCAAAATTGTCTGTGGATTGCGTAGCTGGTAGAATTGGTGATAGCAAATGTCTCCTTTCAGCACCTTTTGCACTTATTTTTACTTTCTTGTATAAAGTAATTTAATTAAACGGTTTTGTCTTTCTTGTTTCTAATTTATTATCCTAAATCACCATTTATACAATTTACTTCTAATAAACTTTAACTTTTTAACTTAAATTCGGGATTGGGAAAAATATGCGCGCACTTGGCTTAATTCTTAACACACAATAATAAACAAAATCAACCACACAAACAAGAAGAGGAGTAAACACATGGAGAGTGGGATAGAGAAAGTGGAGAATATGAAAAAATAAACATGTGGGTTGAGAGCGAGAGAGTGGAGAAACGGGAAAAAGAAATATACGGAGAGCGAGAGAGAGAGAGAGAGAGTGAGAAAGGAAAATAAAACAGTACTGGGATATGATAGGAATGGGAAGAGTTAGCAGCACTGGTGGTGCCAGATCACCACTCAACCCATTCCCTCATTTTAGGGGGGAAAGTACCCAAGTAGGCGCAAATTCAATATGACGTAGACAGTATGGATGGGGCGAGTTAATATATCCCCACTATATAAAATGTTTGTGAAATCCCTGATGATTAACCGCGATGAAATATTTTTGGGGACACCCTTCACTTTATTCTGAACATTATGATTAACTACATCTAATGAATACAGTTTAGGACGTAGTCCAATAAATTCACGTATAATTGCCCCATTATTCTCATCCTTCATCATACCTAATTTTTTTTTATTTTTCAACGGTATGTTGAAGGGGTTATCAATAGCATAGCCCGATGTATCAAATCTGCTATCAATATCATCTTTGATATCCTGATAAAAAACATCGGTGCGAATATTATAAAAAAAAAGAATCGGTATCCATATAACATAGCGATAAATTTTGCTTAAATTTTGAAATCATATATTGGTAGTGAAAGTCATACATTTTAAGTTTTAATAATTCCAAAATTGTAGATATATCGGTTTGTTATACAATACTCGCAATTTATTCATTTGAATGTCACACATATTCTCATCAAAAATTGATATGCTGTGAAAATTCGGACTAGCTATTAGGGCTCTAACTCCTTTTCTCTTATGGACACTCTCCCAAGATTATGAAATTTTAATATCATTACGTTTTTCAACGTTTTCCATTGTTTTAACGTAAACAGCATTATTTATTAATTTGAAAAGGTTTTTTTCAAATTCACATGTAGCTAAGGTGCGATGCTGATTGTTTAAATCGATATACTGATTTGACCAAGGAGATTGATTAAATTTTAACACCCTATGAACTTTAGATAACTCTAAACCATTTTGAAATGCCTTTTGTAAAACCCTATAGTGTATTATATAATTGTATTTATTGTTTAAATTTGTAATTAATTTTGTTACTTTTTTGATATTCGGAGGGTTCATATTTTCAACACAAAATGGTAAATCGTTATGCAGTTCATGCCTCTGGAGATGGAAATTCAAATCTACCTCTAAAAAGTATCTAATAGATGATTCACTAGATGTATCTAATATATCTTTAATATTTATGTCTTCAACCCATTCCAATCCATCTGCTGGTAGATATTGCGACATTGCCCAACCATATAGATTATTGGCGCCTAAATATACTAAATATGCAGATGGTTTCAATGGATTGAAATCATTCATATATTTATTGTTTGCCTTCCAGTGTCTTTTACTCACTTGACAAATCCCACCACGAATCCCCTTCTGCACAAAATGATGCATTGAATATGAAGTGAATAGCTCTAATCAAATAGAGGTATGCTTCAACATTGCATCCCATGATAAACCCGGAGTTGTATAATATTGACACGGATTAAGCTTATCCACTTTCCTACATTTTTTCCTGAAATTTTTAAATATATCAGTTAATAGGAGCACATCACATTTCAAATAAATTTCCATGTAATCTTTCAAGGAAGAACAACTAAACGTTACCCATACTTTTTTAGCATGATTATATTCCTCTTCAGAACACGGAGAACCGGTCAAAGTATTAAATAATTTTTCTCTTGGAGGAAGACTTTTCTCATGTAAAATTTCCTCCGTTTGTATATAGTTATATGGATATACACCCTTACGTCGAATTAGATCGAATTCTTCATTATTAGGGTGCACTGCTCTAACCATGTGGAAATCTGAAGGATCGAGATTTTTTGCTAATATCTCCAAACTTGAAGCCATGAATCTGAATGAATCTAAAAATCTTATCTCCATTATACCATTTTCCTTTCTACATTTAAATGATATAGAAATATACTTCTCTTTATTTACAGCAATTACTTCAACATAACCACTTTTCTGCTGAAGCTCCCTGATAAATAAATGAATGTCATACCCCGTGAGGTTATGGAAAAACACCGGAAAAAATTTCGGAACTTTATATTTTAAATTGCATTCATTATGTGCTGGACCACGATATTTCCAGGTTAAATGGCAATGATCCATTATACGCTCTTGATTCCCAATAAATTTCCTCTCACAAATATGGCATATAGAAGATGAAAAATTAAAATCTCGCTCCGCATTAGATAGAGGATTCATCGGAATCTTAACATTAATGCAATCATCAAAAATTTTGGTGAGATCATCAACTAACATCTCAATAAACATTTTGGATGAATCCATACCCACATATGTTCGCATTTTACTCAATATCGAATTATAATTGCATACGATCTGATATGAAAATGCACAGGCGAGATGCTCCTGAATGTTCCTTACTTTTTCAGAAACCTGTTCATTACATGATTTCAATACACATTCAAAGTCTGCATATACTACAAAAGGTACATCCATCTGATGCTGTATGCCGTTAAATTCGAGAAATTTATTATCCTCAGCAGGCCTTCTGGTAACCATAAGATTACATTCCCTGGATATATGTTCACTATATTTTTCATCGTTTGAAAAATGTTGTAAACATACTTTACAAAAATGAATGGAATTTTTATTGCCAGTTAGCGTTGACCGGAAAAGTCGCGATACATTCTTAATCCATACATAATGGAAATTATCCGCTAACTCATCTTGGATAAATAGAAGATTTATATGAAATTTTCTATGTGAATCCTTTGTCCAGTAAATTGGACCAAAAACATCACCAATTTCATCGTTATACCTAAAGCCAGATATGCTGATATCTGCATTTTGTTCATCGAAAATGTGGATATCATTATAGTCTAGAAGAAACTCCATACCGCTAAAGTTTAACTCTAGATCATTCACAAATATTATTACATCATTAATATTCACATTATAATTCGAACAACGATAATATACGCTGAGGGACCTCGCAACCCCTCGCGGTTATCGTCAAAACGAAATCAATTAAATAGCAATTGGGTAAAAAATTACCATCTTATTTCAATGCAGAAATAAGAGAATGCACATAAAAATCGATACTCGATGAAATTATTGAAGATTTAGTGAATAAATTGGATTATTTGTTTCAGATAAGGAAAATGATGGTGATATTGATCTCACATTACAGTATCCCCAAGCGATCAATACAATTTTTCAATACATTTTCGATTGTTTGAGCTTCAATCTCATGAATGACTATCCTTAACGGCTTCCCACAAAAAATAGTCCAAGAGGATCAAATCACAGCTCCAAGGTAGCCAATTGACATCAGCATTTCGGCCGATTATTCGACTTTCTAGGATGGTACGCAAAAGATCGATGGTTATGTTAGCTGTGGGGCATGTGGCCCCATCCTATTGAAATCATATGTCGTCCATGTACGGCACCGCTCGCAATTGTCGATAAGGAGGTTCTTTACTCATTTTGGAAGGAAAATAGGGTGGGTGCATTCGCTTTTCAACAACCACGTGTGGATTCTCTGATCTCCAAATGCGACAATTTTGCTTACTGACATATCTTTCAAGGTGGAAATAAGCACAATGGGAAAATATGATTCTTCGATAAAAATGCTCATCTTCGACGAAACGATCTTCAGCCCATTGGGCGAACCGAAATCGCTTAGGATGGTCATTTCTTGAACTAATTGAACTTTGTAGACGTTCATACTGAGGTCTTTATAAAATCACCAGTAGTTCAAATTCTAAATGTTAGATGGTGCAACCTGTAGTAGAAATTCTAAAATCACTAGGCAAATCACGTTGTGCCGCCATAGTGAATCCGTTGTTGCATATCCTGGCGAAATAGAACTTTTGATTTATACAAGGAACCATACAATTACTGATTTCAATATATAAACCTAATCCAAGTGGAACAAGATTAAAATTAACTGAAAAATTTAGATTTCCTTAGATCATTCCCTTCAAATTCCCTTCAATATGAAAACCACCAAAATTGTTGTTGTAACTTTGGAACATTTATTAGATACAATTTCAATTACATAAGTCATTAGAAAAATTTGTTATTCAAATACAAACATTTAAATTTTACAATATCTTAAACTTGGTTAAATGAATTTTATAGTGACACATTTGTATAGTTTCACATTATTCCAAAGTGTCCATATTATTATTCGTTGATGTTGTCTGATCGCTGACTTTGAGGTTATTCACCTTATCTTCAAGATAACTGTACACGCTTGAATTCGTTGGATGTATTCGATAATACATATCACATATTGGGCATAGACCATACGGCAGCTCCTCATAGAAATCGGTACATATATCGTCGAGAGCTCGCATTGGCGTATGTCATTGTTACATTGTATGTATCTTCCTACTAAAGATGCATCAATCATCGCGAAAAATTTATTACAATCCATATTTGTACCAATTATTTTAAACTAAATATTTGAACGATCGGTCGTTGTATTTATACTAACGAATTAAGTCAAATACACGAAGTAGTTAAAAAGCGTGAAGAAATGTAAGTAACGGATTATCACTATCAGTGCTCTAAAAAGATCATCAACAAAGGATACAACACAAAGGTCAAAGCTAACTGCTGATCGTTATTTTTAAAATTATTTTTTCGGAGAATTCATATCGACATTACAGGCTTATCATAAATACATTTCCGTGAGAAATTTGTTCATGCACCCACCAATAAAACTCATATAATTTTTTGGTGATCATGCTAGCTACATATATATTAGGCTATATATATATATATATATATATATATATATATATATATATATAAATATATATATATATATATATATATATATATATAAATATATATATATATATATTTATATATATATATATATATATATATATATATATATATATATACATATATATTAGGCCATATATATATATATATATATATATATATATATATAAATATATGAATAACCTACATCAACAAAAAGTATATGTAGCCTATGTAGCTACAAGCTATAGCCATACACAAACGCATGTACATGTATTTACTATACTGAGCGCATAGCTCGCATAGCTGATAAGCTACCCTAATAGCCTAGACAGACGGCAGCCTTATTCCGGATTACCGGCTCACTTAATCCGAATAAAATAATAACCTGACAGACGGCAGTATTGCGGATTAACTAAACGGCTGATTGCTGTTTTTTTAGGTCTGTCCACTTACATTACTATCACTATCAATTTCTGTCATCTATCACTCTCGATATGAGAAAATCTACAAGAAGTACGTGAACTGAAAACTATCAGAAACTTGTAAATTGACATTCACCGTTCGTAATTGACAGCTGGATTTATTTGTTCGCCAACACTTTTCATGTTGAAAACTGTTAACAATTGTTGAAAGTTTTTTGTTAGCGAACACACCTTATGTTTTGTAAAATGTATGGAGAAAAATTCACAATAGACAATTTTCAGCAGTGTTGCCATGGCAAATTGCCCTAATCCTCTTTTATTTTGAGAATTAACTCATCGAGTTTATGCGGATTAGCTGCAGTTAATGCCCGAGTTAATTCGAATTAACTCGATAATGCGGAATTAGGCTGCCGTCTGTCTAGGCTATAAGCGATTCAACATATGAGTCAAGCATTTAGCTATAACCTAATATCATATGATATCATACATACACGCACACACACATACGCAACATATGTACATACTATATCAACCACTACAAGTCATAGCTGCTTGCTACCGATCGTGAGAGCCTGGCAGCACAGCTCGATTCAATGTCATCCTCACGCCTAAGCCACCCCGCCACACCCTTCGCCCCAACGCTCTCACTCCTCACACCTAAGCCACCCCACCAGACCCTCCGCCCTAACGCCCCCACTCCTCACACCTAAGCCACCTCTCTACACCCTCCGCCCACCCATCATGCCATCTCCCTCTCACGCACCTATCAAGATAGCTGCAACCATGCCACGCCTTTCTCACTCTTACACACTGCTAAGATAGCTTCACACATGCTGTCTCCCTCACACACACATGCTGTCACCATCGCCCACACTGCTAAGATAGCTGCAACCATGTCGATCTTCCGTCCCACTCTAACACACACATTTAGATAGCTGATCCAGAATCCCCATATTATATCTACTTTTAACGAGTGCGTGTTATGTTACGTGGATTGATCTAATTAAGGGGGAAGCCAACCTTGAGCTGTCGGAAAATAAAGTATTTTCGGATTTTTTTTTCAGCATTAAAACAACTTGCAATGATAAAATGTTTTATATGATTTTATTAATTATCTTTTTTACAATAAATGTCAATTTTTTTTGCTTGGATCTCGGGCTCCCTGTACACGCTGCACCAGGTCGCGTAGCCTCCCTCCAGCCCGGTTTTCCCCATCGGTGGGACATCTGGACCCTTGGCAAGTGAATCTGGAACAAAAGTTAGATAGGCAGGTTATTCTCCATATAATTTATCACTGAAATACTGAAGCCGTTTTTTGAAAAGTTAATTTTTACGAAAATGGTGGCTATTTATAAAAAATTGTTAATTTTTTATCTGTAAAATTTGCCTCAAAATCGTGCTTTAAAAATCCAAATTATAATATATATTTGCAAGGTTTCGTCAAAACCGGTTGAAAACTGCAAACGTGATATGTCCCACCAGTTTACAAAATGTCGTTTCGAGATAAACGCGTTTGAAGTTTTAGAAACTCGATCAGTGCCCCGGGAAATTTAAAAAAAAAATCGTCTCGTTACCTCGTTTAAATGTTTCTAGCGGACTATAGATGCATACTACATTAAAATACACACCTCATAGAACATTTCAAGCAAAAAAAAAAATTTCGATTTTTTCAAACCATCAAAGTGGTCTTCCCCCTTAAATACACTCTTCTCAGTGAGAGTTGGTAGATTCATATTTAGAGTATTTATGTTTGTGAGAGTATAGTTTCATATTTAAATGAGAATTCGCATTTTCGACATTTCAGTAATAATTTTTTACTAAGTCCCAAAAAGAGTATGCAAAGAATACTTAAATGGCAAATTTACCATTTGACAATTTTACAAAATGTTGCAATCTGGAATCTTTTTGCTTTTGTTTAGCATGCAAAACAAAGATACCACTAAATGATAAAATTGCCACACTTTAACTCATGTTTATGTATTTGTGTAATCTTGATCAGCTGATCACTTAATTAAAAATGGAAGTAGTTGTAGTAGTAATAGTATTCATTTATTTATTTATAGATTTACAAAAATTTTCACAAAATTTGTTGTTTCAATAAAGTAAGATTAATCTATCGTATTATACAGAGCCTGTGGGTGCCGTAGCTCAGTGGTTAGTGTGTTCGCCTTCTGATCTGTA
>OY978530.1:32373694-32386194 GCA_963854835.1 Megamerina dolium
AAGTAACGAACAGAAGCCGTGCCAACAACACAGCAAGTAGCCGTTTATCAGGCGCACGAAAAAATAGCATTTACGAACATAAGGCCAGCACATCCAAAATTGAAAAGTCCTCAAAAGAACGGTTTATTAAAACGTATATAAATGTTGTATAAAAAATTTAGCGATTTTCCCACAACGTATATGAAAACCTTTACTCTTCATATATATAATAGCCTAGACAGACGGCAGCCTTATTCCGGATTACCGAGTTAATCGAATTAACTCGGGCATTAACTGCAGCTAATCCGCATGAGTTAATTCTCAAAATAAAAGAGGATTAGGCCAATTTGGGATGGCAACACTGCTGAAAATTGTCTATTGTGAATTTTTCTCCATCCATTTTACAAAATATTAGGTTTGTTCGCTAACAACAATTTTCAACAATTGTTTACAGTTGTCAACATGAAAAGTGTTGGCGAACAAATAAATCCAGCTGTCAGTTACGAACGGTGAATGTCAATTTACAAGTTTCTGATAGTTTTCAGTTCACGTACTTCTTGTAGATTTTCTCATATCGAGAGTGATAGATGACAGAAATTGATAGTGATAGTAATGTAAGTGGACAGACCTAATAAAACAGCAATCAGCTGTTTAGTTAATCCGCAATACTGCCGTCTGTCAGGTTATTATTTTATTCGGATTAAGTGCGCCGGTAATCCGGAATTAGGCTGTCGTCTGTCTAGGCTATAAGGCTCTATATATACACATAAATTGTTGCGAAAATTCTCTAACCGATTTCAATGAAATTTTGTAGATGTGTATGGTTGGTTTTAACTCAAAAGAAAGGGTTTTTAATCAAATCGGTTAGTAAATACGGCTGTAATCACTGCCTATAAATTTTGTAACAACAACAACTTCAACTAACATGTTTTAATTACTGATAAGTTTCTTGTTGCTGTTGTTGTTGTGTATATAACAACAAGTCCACTTCTACATGTTCATATCAGAACGACTCGAAACCAAAAACTTTGTTATTTTGTTGTAGTATGATGTTACAACTTTAAAAACGAACGAATACACATGTTCATACTCGAACTCGAAACGAACATCTGGTTGCATCCGGAAGAAAGGAATGTTTGAGGATTAATCGAATGTATATATGATACGTATATATGCACCATTTTTGATCGCTTCATATATGTTCATATTGTATCACGTATGTCTGACACTTGCAGATCCAGCATTTGCATCCACGCCGTATAACATTCGTCAACTCTTTGCAATTATATTGACGGCATGTTATCAAACACAATCTTGGGCTTTGTGACAAAAATACAAGATCTGCATGACTGAAGACTTACTGCACCGAATTCGACATACAAACTAAGATCGAAACATTGATTACACGCAATAAATGTACAATCAGAGGTACAATGAAGCATAAGTGTTGATCGAGGATATGTGTATTCTAATTTAAAATTGTCCAATTAATATCACTTATCCTTTGGCGGCTTTGGTAATTGAATCTTCAGGCATTGCTGCCACTTTGTTAGATGATGGACCAACGGCACATTCAGCACTAAAGATGTTCATAACAACTCGAACTCAATATGTAGAATTAAAAAAAGGGTAATAGCTACAGTGTTACAAAAGAGTTATATCATTATCTGCGATGAATGTACAATGGCTCATAAACATTCCCTCTAAGCATTGTATAGAACTATGCAAGATTTAAACGGTAACGACAGAATATTCGGTGATGTTATTTTACTACCTTCTGGTGATGTCCGACAGACATTGTCAGTTATTCCGCAGTCAAATTATGCCTATAAGGTTAACGCGTGTTAAAATCAATAATTTTTATGGCGAAACGTGAAAACGTCGTGCACCATCGGTGTGCCCTATAGATTCCATTGATTTGATTTGTACTTCGAGGAAGGTCAAAAAGTGTTTGATATGCTCCTTTGGATTTGAAAGTGACCTTTCATACAAAATGTGGATGCCTCGATCCAATTTTTGGACTAGTATGTGTAGTAGCATAGGATCCCAAGAAGTTCCAATATTGTTTAATGCATGTAAGCATTCTTTTGTTGTGTCTACTTAATGCTTGGAGCTGACGAAGAGGCACAAGGTTGATCTAGCAGCTGTTGTATTAACGAAGCAACAAGAATCAGTTGAATGTTGTATCTTTCTTGCAATAGTTTCCAAGCAGTTGTGTAATTTTCAGCTGTGGCTGAAAGATGGCTGATTAATTTTTCAGCTTCCCTTCCCACGTTAGATATGAGGTACCACATCTTTTGTATAGCAGGAAGTTGTTGCTTTTCTATTAATTGGGAGAACAAAACAAAGAATGCTCGCCACTTTAGGTAAAAAATAAAAATAAAATAAATATGTGGCCACATAAAGCCCCAAAGGGCTCATTGGCCGAGCTTCTCTTCCATTACTGTTGTGCGTCTTAAATTTTGGACAATATTAGAAGGGACCTACTTATTTTAGCCGGTTCCGAACGGCAGAACACTTGTGACATCACTTTTTCTGAGCTTTGACACAGAGTTCTTTAAGAAGCTTTTTCATGGCAAGTTGTTACTGTCGGAAGAATTGCCAATTGCTTGCCGACAGGTGGGTACCGTTCGAAAGAAAAATCTTATCGATATTAAATTTGTTATGCATCAGCCGGGGATTGAACCACCGACCTACAGATCAGAAGGCGAACACACTAACCACTGAGCTACGGCACCCATGGTATTATACTCCACATATATTTCATAAACATAAAATGCAGCGTCATCCTTATATCACCGCTGATGAACTAAAACAACAGCGTTGCTGTTATTACGTATAGTGGACAATATGCATTGGCTAAATATGCTGTCAAGGCAAATTATGTAAAATCTTTTATTAGTGCATATTTTGCGTTTAAGTGTAATTTTTTATATATTTAATTGTAATTTAATTGTATACCTTTATATGCTAATTTCAAATAAATAGAGAAATTAAATACAGGTCGAAGCCAATTGAATTACAACCATAGTGCCTTTCACTAAGTTCTTCAAACACGCGATCCAGGTTTAAGTGCCTGTGTTTGCATTTTGTTCTTGTCATAAGTAATCCAGGTTCAAGTGCCTGTGTTTACTTTCTACGATAACAAGTTACGAAGTCTAGAGCACTCCAAGCTAAACGCTAGTGTTTGCATCGCTAGACGTAACATTTTGGTGAACCCGACGTGATCCTGAGTTTCGGTATCCGCAGGGAATCTGTAGCAGCCTAAAGTTATTCTGAAGGACGCAAAGTATCATCAAAGGACACATCCAGGATTTTGGACACGTTTATTGTCTTGAAGATCACACAAGGCTAGTGTGATCCGTGAACAACAAGCAATCTTGCAATCAAGACTTGCACGAGGCTAGTGCTAACAACGTTTCAACATTCGAACAATAAGTAATTGCCATATACGACGTTTATTTATTGTATTCGGACAGATACTTTATCTAAAGCTTGAGTGATATCAAGAAAGACAGCTGAGCAATACTTTCTTCAAAAGTGTTCCTTATCAGAGTTACAATGCGGTGGGCTTGATCTATTGTGACGTGCTGTTTTCTAAATCCAAAAATAAAAACATGAGCTAGTGAAATATAATTGGAATATACCTTTAATTTTAGGAATATATCACAGCCTATGGATGGATGTATATCCATCTATATCGATGTTTAAACAAAATAGATTTCAAATTCAAAATCAAGCAAATAGTAATCTAATGCCATACCAAAACAAATATGTAACTAATCTGGTAAATAATGCGTATAGTAAACCAAGGTATACCAATTTTCCACCCATAAATGAGCAACCCATAAAGACACAAGCCAACAGCGGTCAACTCAGCAGCCAACCAAATTTTAAAACTCATAGAATTAATCATTTAAATGAGGAATCTTTTTTTAGGGCAAGAGCAAGGGCAGGATCAAGACTGCCCTACATCTTAAGAAGAATCAGTAATACGGGAAGATCAGGAGAAATTTTAGTAGACACAGGAGCAACATGTTACTTCAAACCAAATATTTTACCCAATAGGTACAAGTTAGAAATTGTTAAAAGAGTGAAAACAATAAACGGTTATAGCCTAGACAGACGGCAGCCTAATTCCGGATTACCGGAGCACTTAATCCGAATAAAATAATAACCTGACAGACGGCAGTATTGCGGATTAACTAAACGGCTGATTGCTGTTTTATTAGGCCTGTCCACTTACATTACTATCACTATCAATTTCTGTCATCTATCACTCTCGATATGAGAAAATCTACAAGAAGTACGTGAACTGAAAACTATCAGAAACTTGTAAATTGACATTCACCGTTCGTAATTGACAGCTGGATTTATTTGTTCGCCAACACTTTTCATGTTGAAAACTGTTAACAATTGTTGAAAGTTTTTTGTTAGCGAACACACCTAATGTTTTGTAAAATGGATGGAGAAAAATTCACAATAGACAATTTTCAGCAGTGTTGCCATCGCAAATTGCCCTAATCCTCTTTTATTTTGAGAATTAACTCATCGAGTTTATGCAGATTAGCTGCAGTTAATGACCGAGTTAATTTGAATTAACTCGGTAATCCGGAATTAGGCTGCCGTCTGTCTAGGCTATTATGCAATAATATCCCGTTTCTCAGAAGCAATAATTTTTAATATAAAAACACGTTTTTACGAGATAGAAAATTTAGAAAGAGAAATACTTACAGAAATAGGCCTTCTCACAAAGGCAGTAGCTAATATAGATTTAGATAAATTAATCTTAAAAACGACAAAAGAAAAAGAGAAATTATATATTCAAGAGGAAAAAAAAAAAATAAATATGTGGCACTTAAAGCCCCAAAGGGCTTATTGGCCGAGTTTCTCTTCCATTACTGTTGTGCGTCTTAAATTTTGGACAGTATTAGAATGAACCTACTTATTTTAGCCGGTTCCGAACGTCAGAACACTTGTGACATCACTTTTTCTGAGCTTTGTCACAGAGTTCTTTTTAGAAGCTTTTTCATGGCAAGTTGTTACTGTCGGAAGAATTGCCAATTGCTTGCCGACAGGTGGGTACCGTTCGAAAGAAAAATCTTTTCGATATTAAATTTGTTATGCGTCAGCCGGGTATTGAACCACGACCTACAGATCAGAAGGCGAACACACTAACCACTGAGCTACGGCACCCAAGCAAGAGGAAAGCAAACCAAATATCAAAACGAACGAATGAAACTAATTAAAGGTGGTGAAAGAGAAAGTTTAAACCAAAATGAAGAAGAATATATTAAATACCTCGAAAGGAATATTGAAAACAAAATTAAATTAATGCACTTAAATATAGATATGAGTTTACACTAAAGTGTAAACTCATATTCCAGCGGACATCCGTACAACTGTTGAATCTCCTATATGGAGTAAACAGTAACCTTACCCTTTAGGGGTTAATAGTGTTATTAATGCGGAAATTCATAGATTGTTAGAAGAAGAAATAATCTAACCAAGCAGAAGTTCGTATAACAATCCGTAGTGGATCATAAAAAAATAAATGAAAATACGATTTCGCACAAATATCCTATCCCATATACAAATGGTATTCCTCGTTGCTGGCATATGTTGATAACACAAATGGCTTAGAAAAATCTGCGTAGGCTAAAATGGGTGAAGAGCAAATTGCTTGCTGCAAATCTTCAAAAGCTTTCTGACATTTTTCTGTCCATTCAAATTTCGCGTCTTTTCTGAGTAGTTTGTTGATTGGCAGTGTCATACCAGCCATATTCTCAACAAATTTTCGGTAATAATTTATTAAACCTAAAAATGCCTTAACAGCTTTTTCATTTTTTGGCATTGCAATATTTTTAACACATTCCACTTTACCAGGGTCGGGTAACGCTCCTTCTTCAGTGCATTTATGGCCTAGGTAAATTATCTTTTTTCGTAGAAACTGGCACTTTTCTGCATTTAGCTTTAAGTTATGTTTACGTCAAAGTTCAAATATACCTTGAAGTCCTGTTAGTACATGGTTCATTAGTCTTAGAAGGTGGCAAGAGCTTCTGTCAAGCCGAAAGGCATTCTATTAAATTCATAGTGCCCAACACCTGTACTTAGAGCTGTTTTTCTCTGTCTGATTCTTTCCATAACACTTGATGATATCCACTGGTCAAATCAAGTGTAGTGAAACATCAATATCTACAATGACCTATTATTATTATTGATGGCATGTTCAAACATTACAAATAAAAGTAACTATTATTATTATTAAGGCTATGAAGCACCGCGACCTGAAGATTTTTTGTGCAGCCTATTCCCTAACTAGCAGATCTCAAGACTATTTATAAATCTTGTCACTGCTGTGGGATTGATTTTAACTAGGTCCCTCGGGACTATGAATCTGTTGCCTAGTTAGTTTAGTCTGCGTCTAGCCACAGCTGGGCAATTGCAAAGAACGTGTTCTGCTGTTTCCTGCTCTTCAAGACAGAGTCGACAGAGATCGTTGTTTACCACACCCATTTTCATCATGTGATAATTAAGTTTACAATGGCCTGTTAGTAGTTCAGTGTACAGTTTCATATCTTTTCTGCTGAGGTTCAAGATAGTATATACCTTAATATGTTCAGAGTCAATGAATCTTTTCGACTGCCGCATGCCGGTTTGGGCTCTCCAGTAATCGGTTAGACTACTTTTTTCCTTTTCACATATTAAGTTGTTCATGGAGCTACTGTTTACCCCGCAGAAGGGTTCTGGGCCTATGAAAGGAATGTCTGCGCCCTTTTTGGCAAGTATATCTGCCATTTCATTTCCTGCATGCCCCCTCGTGTCCCGGTACCCATATTAGAGTCACAGAGTTCCTCTTTGCTAAGGTATTGAGGGGTTTAAAGCATTCCCAAACCAACTTAGATTGGAACGAGAAATTCATTAATGATTTTAGAGATGCCTTACTGTCCGATAGAATGCATTCCAGACTACGTCTACAATCTTAATGTGCCCTTAAAGGTTACCTTCTTTCAGGTGAATAGAGTTCGAAAGCCTTATGGCTGCACTGGCTGCTGTCCTCTTAACCACAAGGTGTAGAGGATTGAGACCTGTGATTATTCCTAAAGCTGCTGTGGGGCTAGTTCTCATCGCTCCCGTTACGCTCAAATAGGCTATTCGATGAATCTAGTTAAGGATCATCTGAGTCCCAATTTGATTTACTTTCGGCCACCATGCCAGAGAGGCATAGGTGATCATTGGTACTATTACAGTTTTGTAAGACCACGCCATCATTTTAGTCTTACCATACAGCCTTTGGCAAGCGAAGGTAGCCCTCAGGGCTTTGTTCGTGATGTATGATAAATGGTTGTTCCAAGTAAGAGTTTTATCCAGGATTACTCCCAAATATTTAATCTCCTCAGAGATTGTAAGTTCAGTTTCACCAAACTTCACGATCACTGAATTCAACTTCCTCCTCTTCGTGAAAGGTACTAGCGTCGTTTTGCTAAGGTTTATCGAAAGTTCTTTCTCTTGACACCAGTCTTGTGTGATGTCAAGAGCTAGTTGTATGCGCTCAGTTATGGTAAAGTCAAATTTTCCTCTAACCATAATTATTAAGTCATCTGCAAAGCCCTGAACTTCGTATCCGAGATCATCGAGAGTTTGTAAAAGCTCGTCAATGACCAATAGCCATAGAAGCGGCGATAAAACGCCTCCTTGAGGACAACCCTTGGTTGACTTGACAATTAATTTTCCTGTCCCCATTCCGTAAATTAATGTCCTGTTTTTCAGCAGATTAAGAACCCATGTTATGATAAGTCTATGAATTTGCTTCCTGACCATACCTTCCTCAATAGACCTGAAAGTAGCATTATCAAAAGCTCCTGTAATGTCAACCGATGTACAAAGAGCTATTGCTTTACCCTATAATACCTGTTCGATTTTACTCGTTAGGCAATATATTACATCTCAGTCGACTTGCCTGACTGGTAAGCATATTGTTCAGTATAGAGTGGTATATCTTTAAGATAAACTTCGCTGATGTACTGATCTATAATTTTTTCTATCGTTTAGCAGGAAGGATGTTGGGCATATGGGCCGAAAGGATTTGGGCGTGTGATCCGCCTTTTCCCCTGCTTTCGGGATGAAAGCGACCCTAGCTTTTGTCCATGATTTAGGCACTGCACCTAATTCCAGGCTTATCCTGAAAATTTTTGTTAGAATTGGTTCTAATACATCAGCCCCTTGCCGGAGAAGGCAAGGTTTAATATCATCAACACCCGGAGATTTAAATGGATTAAATGTGGAGATTGCCCATTTAGTTTTATTGACGGTAAAAATTTTACTAGCCAGTGATAGTGACCTGCGTGTAGCCATCAAGAAACTGATATCCTTGATGCTATCACTGTCCTCATCACAGGTGGCACAGCCTGGAAAGTGAGTGTCCAGCAGTAACTGTCCCGTTGCTTTCAGACTTCCCGTATAATTTCCGTCTGCCTTTTTAAGTGGAGAAAGGCCAACTGAGTAATCTTTTTTGAGAGATTTACATGTTTTTGTCTGCAGACCATTTATATGTCCATTTGCGGTCCATGGTCTTTGGATGGCCACAAAGTCCAGACAATTTTGTTCTACCAAGGCACTTGTCGTTTCTTGCTAACAGATTCATCAATTACTGATGACTTTATTAAACTGGTATTTACCACAGAGTCTACAAGTAAAATTAGTTTCTCACTTTTTGCTTCCTCACACGGATACTCAATGAACACATCATCTACATTTCCCGGTTTCTTACAGAAAAAACATTTGTTCTCAGAATTTCCGCGATTAAGGCCTTTGCTTTCTTGACCTCCCTTACTAAGTGCACGTGTTTGATTGCCTTTTCCTTGTGACGTGTTGTTGCTAAAAGGTGTGCATAACAAATTGAACTGATGACCGTATTTTTACACTTTATGTAATAGGACATGTTTCTCTTAAAACAGTAGTCTCTGGTGTGCCCCCCTTTATCGCAGAACTTACGTTATTATTTTGGTATTTGTTCATTTCGAGGGGCATCTTGTCATTTCTGTTCTGGTTAAATGCCACTGTATTCTTCCAATCTTCCAATTCGTCGCGCTTAATGGCTTTTCGTGCTAATTTGCACCCAGAAATGAACTGGTGTACTTCGGTCCTCAAATATTTAGACTCCGCTCCAGTGAGTACTGTGACTAATCTACTGGCGGTCTGTGCAATTTCGTCAATACGCATTTTTAGCTTTAAATCCGCTTGTACTTCTGGTTGTACTGGTGTACAGCGACGAAGAGGTGTCTCCTGTGCTAGGCAGCGTTCTCTTTCGAGATTCCTCTCTTTTGCCTGGAGTGCACTTAACTGCTTAGAGTCAACAGAGGTCTAAGCCTTTTCTCTATAAATTCCTCTGAAATGCCCTTTTCTTTTAGTAAATCTTCTAATTCCTTATTTCTATTAAGAGTCTTAGTAATCTCTACTTCTAGCTGTTCCGCGTCTGTTTTGCTATCTGAGTTCGCAGAGCCCTAATTTGTATCTCTGCTGCCTCTAAATCGTCTTTTTGTTTTAAATTACCTTGTATATACAAGATATTTCTCAGTATCCTACCGGCTGCTCCAAAATGTTGTGTTCTACTTTTCCACAACACTCACTAAGTACCTAACGGCTAGACTCAAGGACGTAACGCACAAGATTAGCACCTAGACCTAAGCTCCTAAATATCCTTCGGCACTATAACACTGGTTAGCTGAAATAAAATAGGGTTAATTATACTGGCGCTTTTATGTCTTCATTTTATTCCTGGTACTTTTCACTTTTAATTTTTATTACTTTACACCTTTCTACTAATATACTTTTACACTAATACTGGAGTATCGCATTATTTTACAATTGCTACACGCTAACAGTTCACAACTTAGAACAAGACCCACAACTAAAAAAGCGACTGCCTTCGGTAAACTAGCAGTTTATATTCCATTTTTCTAATACTATCCACATATCGATCTACCCACATACCAACATATAACATATAATAATATATTCACACCACATGTGTGTATGTATGTATGTATGCACACAATCAATTCACTCCACATGTGTGTATGGATGTACCTATTATGTGAGAAAGCAACTTCTTGATATTTACACACATGAGTAGTCCACCTGATTTTAGTTATCATGGAATGTCTAAACATTGTTGGTATGCTTACGTAAGTGCAGAACTACGAATTGTGTGGGATAGTGCTTTGTCAGCATTTTCAAACCCAACTGCAACTCAGTTGGCTTAATGTTCTGGCATTCCACAATTATAAGTAATATTAATATGGATTGTGTATATCACAACTTCGAGCAATGTTGGTATGTGTATGGATAAATATATATTTCACAATTTCTGGAAATATGTCGCGAGGCAAAATATGCATATGTACATATTTCATATTTTGGCTCGCAGCATGTATATCTAAGAGTTCAACGTAGCGAAACTGCAACATTTCATCTACGCTTTACAAAGAGTAAAGTTGCACCTTTACACACTGTTTCATTCCTAAGGCTGGAACTCTGTGGTGCATTCATCCACACAAAGTTAGTAAAACAGATCCGATTCCAACTCTATCTCCCCTCTCAAGAAATAAGTTTGTGGACTGACTCCTCCATAGTTCTAGCTAAAAAATCTTCCATGGATGTGAAGACAT
Organism: Megamerina dolium; assembly: GCA_963854835.1. Taxonomy (NCBI): domain Eukaryota; kingdom Metazoa; phylum Arthropoda; class Insecta; order Diptera; family Megamerinidae; genus Megamerina; species Megamerina dolium. The sequence goes on from OY978530.1 coordinate 32,384,344, forward strand.
GCGTAGCAAACAGAACATCCCAGATCCATGTTTGTAGGGCCAGCAATACAGTAGATCTCGGCATGCGAAGAGCTAAACCACAAGATCTCAAAGGCTGCTTACTTTGATGGAAAGACCCAAAGTTCCTAGAACTCTGACCCAAAGGCACACCAAATCAGCCATCTCCCCCAGAACAAAAGCAAAGGGAAGAATTTCAAGTAATTGCTCGATATTATCAAAAATATCAAACCCTTTTTATCGCATCATTTTGTTAAACGACCCAATGCTTTTTTATAATTGCCTCCTTCTTCTTCTTATGTGGCGATAACAACCAATGATCGATTTAGGCATAACATATAGTGCGACGTCAGTTTTCTCTGTTCTTCGCTTGCTGGCTCCAATTGGATATTCCATGCACCGCCAGGGTACCCAATATTTGGTCCTTCCAACGGAGGTTTGGTCTTCCTCTTCTTCTGCTTCCTATATAATTGCCTTCTGTGACTTAAAATGCCTTTACCGTTCTAAGTGCGTTACCCGATAAGCAACTCAGCAAATTATTAAATTTTTGGATTTGGATTTGGATGACGAGATGATTGAGGCATAGTAATACCAATTGTATTCTCCAACACTGAACTATCTCGACGCTTATATAAGCTGAATAAGCCTCGATTTAGCACTAATGCAAAGATCCTCGATCCTAACGATAACCGGGGAGGCGATACTCTCCGGTCATCGTTAGGATCGTCCTTCTCCATCACGGTTTGATATGCCATGTGCCTACGCTAGAGTAAGATGCGTGAACTGGTCTCTGAATGTTTGTTTTATTTCGTTTGATTTACTTGGCAACCCTCTTAATTATATACCAATCACTTATTCTTTCCTATCGTTTATTTATTTTTTCTATTCTCACTATATATCTCAAAGTGTACAGTGCACACATCGTTGTTCTAACTCGAGTTCTCGAAATTTCTTAAACCAGATAAATAAAATTTTTAATTAAATAAATTATAAAATTGTGAATTCAATCGTGAATATTATTTAACTTTTAAACGCACCACATCATTAACAGCACAACAAAAACACCGGAACACAACGCAACATCACTCAATATTCCTAACACAATCACCATGATTTGTTTAATGTATAAATTTACAATTTTTAACCAGCATTTCAAGTTTCGGTTGTATTCTCAAGCATGTTTTTGATATGTGTTATATTACCTCGCGCTATTGCTCTTTGCTGCGTTAAAGTGGCAGGCTATGAAATAGCTGCGGCTTCATCAAACAAATCTCCAGGAATGTTTATAATTATTTGTTTAATTTAGTACGTTTAGAAAATTAAGAAAATTTTTCAATAAAAGTGTTTTAATTGAAATACAATTTAATTCAAATAAATAGTTACACTTTAATTACCAAGGTCTTCATAATTAAAGCACTAATTACTAATATATTGGTCAATTTCGAATTGACCGAGACCTTATAACGAATATAATTTTCATTTTCTCGCTTTTTCGTGAATACTTATTTTGTACAAGCAACTTGTTGGTGTCTTACCTCTATGGAAACGGTTAGTGAAAGTTATCCTGAAGGGAGACAATTTACGCCATCCTAGGACAGTATTATTATTTAAGGCAAGAATAAACGAAGTGACAGCTGAGTATCACAATGCTTCCAGTGGAAGGCATTTGGGCATCACCAAAACCTTTGAGAAAATATAGAAACGATTTTATTTGGTTAGAAGTCATGACCATGTCGCTGAGTGGATACGAAAGTTTAAGCAATGTACAATGGCCAAAGGTCCCACTAAGAAAAGCAACGCAGCGAACAGTATAATAGGCCATTCAATAAGTGTGTAGGAGGACACATAGATGGC
>OY978530.1:32393694-32493694 GCA_963854835.1 Megamerina dolium
AAGCCGGCGTCGGGCCTATAAGGGTTATTTTCTTTGCGCCCGGCCAAAGGCCGGCTATCAAAAAAGCTTTTGTCCTAAAATACTGTTGGTTGCGATACTGAATTTGAAGACATGCAGGTAATTGTATCGAAAGCCGTCCATATTGGAAACACTTGATGAAGTATCAGCTTGATAACAATTTTTGAAATGCATACAAATTCTGGAAAAATATGTTTTATACACCGTTGTAAAGGTAATTGTATAAGCTTTAGTATGGTGCTAGATTTTTGATAGGTAAATAGGGCTTATTTTCGAAAAAAAAATTGGTTTTTGAAAAAAAAGAAATTTCAAATTTATAGTTTTGATAATAACATTTAAAATGTAGAAAATAGGTGTTAAATTATATATATCAGTAGAAAGGTAGAAAGTAGAAAGGTGGGTGCCGTAGCTCAGTGGTTAGTGTGTTCGCCTTCTGATCTGTAGGTCGTGGTTCAATCCCCGGCTGATGCATAACAAATTTAATATCGATAAGATTTTTCTTTCGAACGGTACCCACCTGTCGGCAAGCAATTGGCAATTCTTCTGACAGTAACAACTTGCCATGAAAAAGCTTCTTAAAGAACTCTGTGACAAAGCTCAGAAAAAGTGATGTCACAAGTGTTCTGCCCTTCGGAACCGGCTAAAATAAGTAGGTCCCTTCTAATATTGTCCAAAATTTAAGACGCACAACAGTAATGGAAGAGAAGCTCGGCCAATGAGCCCTTTGGGGCTTTAAGTGCCACATATTTATTTTTTTTTTTTTTTAGAAAGCTATTTAAAAAACCTTTCTTATGATACCCATATTATAAAAAAAAATTGCGTCTCTATCGACCTCAATTTTGAACTTTGACCTTGAGCCACGCCTTGTATGGGCATTTGCAGAGACAAATTTTTTACTTTTTATATTCACAAAACGAAGCTGTATCCGAGGCAATTTTTTATTTTTTTTTTCCTTCTGAGTCCGTACTCTGCACTTGTTCCGAGTAGTATATTTAACGACGAAGAAAGACGTAAAAACACAATTGACAACAGTGTGGTACCACCACACTTCTTTAACCAATCCATAACGTAAAATATATAAAACATAAACTACACTAATTATTACGCAGCTGACACACACCATCCATTTGTTGATTTTAAAACCGCTTCTACAGTCCGGCAAGATATTACACAACAATGTCTGAGTTAGGTATTCCTGCCAAAATCATTCATCTTTACAGAATGACACTGTATAACTTCCGTTGCGCAGGGAAAATTGGGAAGGACCTCTCCCCGCCGTTTAATACCGAACGGGACAAGGTGATTCGTTATCGTGCGACTTTTTTAATTTTAAATATTATGGAGAAAATAATATGAGCTCCTGATCTTCGATATTATGGAGAAAATATTTAGCTAAAGTGTCAAGCTGTTGACGTATGCCGATGACATTGTTATAATCGACACGAATTCTGATGCTGTTGGCATTTGCCAGTGACATTGATATAATCGACATAAATACGTAGGTACAGCATTCTCAGAATTGGAAAGAAAGTCGCGTCGAATGGGTGTTACGGCGAAAAATGGCAAGACGAAGTACCTAGTGCCAACAAACAAAGAGTCCCGGCGTCTTGGACAGTACGTGACTGTTGATAACTACGCTTTTAAAGTAGTGGAAAACTCCATCTATCTTGGAACCAGCATTAACAGCAGTAATGACGTCAGCCTGGAGATCATACGTAGGATTACTCTTACAAACAGGTGCTACTTTAGGCTAAGTAAGCAATTGAGAAGTCGAACCCTCTCCCGAGAAACGTAACCCACACTCTACAAGCCTCTCATCATGCCTGTCCTTACATATCGTCCAGAAGCTTAAGACATTTCTACCTCAGATGCGAGAATGCTATGAGTTTCCGTCAGAAAAGTCCTACGCAAGATATCTAGACCTATTTGCATTGGTGGCGCTCCGGCTAAGAAAGTGTTATATTCGGAACTCGCTTGTGGACGACGCAGACGAGACAGACCTAAGTTCCGGTAGAAGGACGCTTGGAATTTCTAAGTGGCACCAGCTATCGAAGGAAATAGATAACTGGCTAAGCATGCTAGATTAGGGCTAAATCTATTTTCGGTTGTAATGGCCACATAAGTAAGTAAGTATGTAAGTAATTATTACCAGTCCGTCAGATAATCTGCGTCTTTCTTCGCCGTCAAATATGTTCACGCGTCTTTCTTCGTCTTTTTTTCCGCGACTTTTTCGCCATCAAAACGCTCGTGTGTCTTTCGTCGTATGCATCGACAATATACATAAAAACAACAAACTCGTCTATTCATCTTATAACAAAACATGTTTAGCTACAACCACCCAATGTAATCACCAATCTCCAAATTCTTTCTATATACACATTTTATGTTTTCCAAATAATTTTTCACATATAATATTTCAATTAACAGTGTTTTCCAGGTTACTAATTTATTTACTTCTGTAATTTGAGTTACAATTTTTGTTTTGTTTTTAACTGCGAAAAAGCACGAATCTTGTTGATACTAAGACTCAGATATTTAGGTATCAATTTGAGCAAATTCAATATATATATATATATATATATATATATATATATATATATATATATATATATATATATATATATATATATATATATACTTTATATATATTTATTTTTAGATTTGGCTGGTAGCGAGGTCAAATTTGATCGTCAGGGTGACGGATTAGCTAGGTATGATATACTTAACTATCAGCGATTAGAGAATTCTTCCGTCTACCATTATAAGGTAATTTAACACGCTTTGTTTAAAACAACCAAATGAAAACCTCTATTCATCTGAAGGTTATAGGAAAGTGGTTCAATAAGTTGGAACTTAACTTGGCAGATGTGGTTTGGAACAAAGAGGCTGATATGCCTATATCAGCTTGTTCGCTGCCATGCGCAGTTGGTATGATTAAAAAACAGCAGGTATGTATCATCACGAAAATTTATTTTAATAAACATTTCTTCAAATATTTTAAATTTCTGCAGATTTGAACTTCACTTTACCAAGAAAATGTTTTTTCATTGGAAAAAAGAACACATTGTTGAGGGAATTTAAATAGTTTTTATTCAATATGAAGTACGATCGAGACTATTAAGTTTTGAATACAACATGAGGCTCATTTTCCGCAAATTATTCACGAACAACTACCATATTCTAAATGAAGAGGGTGACACCGTCTCTGTCATGGAGTACGGTATAAACCGATGATAACCAATTTTTTATGGCCGAAAGTGGAAGCAGTCAATCTTGACAACACAGGGCTACGTGCAATACAGCACGTGAAACAATCGAATATTGCGGAAAATAATTTGTTTTCTTCAAAAGAAGGCACATCTCGCCCAATGAAAACCCCTTTACTATTCATTATTAGCTTTAGAAAAAAACAACTTTGGTACAAATTTTCAGTTTTTGGCAGAGTTAATATTATATTTATTATAAGCGATGCAGGTATACTCTGGTATTCAATGTCACAATCACAATCACAATGTTCATCACAATCGATATAAATTGTACTCATATGTATCTAGATTGTGGTTATATTTATTTAATGCTCGCCGCTAACGCAAATATTTCCAAATATCTTGCATAGGTTTTTTATCTCAGAATCCAATAATCCGAGAATCATCTGTAGCTAAAATTGTAAAAATATGCGGCATATATGGAATTAGGTGGTTCAATAAGTCAGTGAAAAATTAAACTTGAGGTTAATTTTTTAACAAAATTCGACTTCATTTTTCAATATACCTCGACACTTCATCCAATGATATTTCAATTTGTCTATCCCTTTCAAAAAATATGATTTCTCAATACCCGCAAAACAGGCGTCGGTAGAAACTTCAACGTCTTTATAAAACTCAAATCTCTGTACAGCGAGCCATCTTTTTATGTTTGGATACAGATAAAAGTCCCATGGAGCCAGAACAAGATTTATACCTTGAGAATCCCAGAAAACAGTGGCCAACACCTTCCCACCCTATTGTTGTGTCTTCGGCCGTTTTAGAGCAGTTTCACCGACAGTAGCCCATTGTTTTGATTATTGTTTGCCCTCAATAATGTAGAGATGAATCCAGGTTTCATCAACTGTAATGAAACCACTCTAGAATTCAGTTGGTTTGCGTTTAAACTTCTCTAAATACTGTTTTGAAATGCGCACACGTTCACGTTTTTGATTGATTGTGAGCTCACGCGGCACCCACCTTGCTGTATGCTTTTCCATTTGTAAATTATTATGCAAAATTGAAACTGTGATAATTGCCTAAAGAACCGAAAATAAGGCCTAATGGCATGAGCTATCCTATTTTTAATCTCTTGGCTGTTGTCATGGTGTAGATGCCGAGTCTTTCCAAATTATGCGGCTTTATAGTCAATAAAGTTGTGATAAAAGTGACACCGTCTCTCATAGATTTTCACAAGGATCTAACATAATATTAAGAACTGGTCTACCATCGATTTTCCAGGTCTCTATTACTCAATTGTTTCTGTTTTGATAAAGAGAAGTTGCTAAAATGAATCAACTTACAAAAAAGAATATCGCAAACAAAATTATTTGTTTATATTTAAATGTTGTAAATTGCAGTAATTTCTTTTTATTGTAATGGATTAAGCAACTCTGATTTTAAAACATTCGCCATTCTCCTGGGAAAATATTTCCATGTATATTTTACAATCGTCTGAATTTTGTTTTATTTGCGAATTTGAATTTGATTTTGTTGACATAAAAATTCATTAAAAAATTTCTTTTTAGGGCGATACATGCTGTTGGATTTGCGACAAATGTGAACCTTATGAATATGTGTACGATGAGTTTACGTGTAGTGATTGTGGTCCCGGTTATTGGCCGTATCCAGATAAACTATCTTGCTACTCTTTAGATATCCAGTATATTCGCTTGAAGTCACTCTTCGCTTTAATTCCAATGGCCATTGCCATTATAGGTATAGTCATGACCGTTACTGTTATTGTGTTATTTGCAAAAAACCACGACACGCCTTTGGTGCGTGCATCAGGCCGAGAGCTCAGTTATACTTTATTATTTGGTATACTAGTTTGCTATTGCAACACGTTTGCCCTAATAGCGAAACCAACAATAGTTTCGTGCATTTTACAACGTTTTGGCATTGGTGTGGGATTTTCGATCATTTATAGCGCCTTGCTCACAAAAACAAATCGAATATCGCGTATTTTCCATTCTGCGTCGAAATCAGCACAGCGCCTTAAGTACATCAGTCCACAATCGCAGGTAGTTATTACTACATCTTTGATTGGTAAGTGCACAAATACTAACACCGCCGATAGAACATCAACAAATCAATCTTATTTTCCCACAGCCGTGCAGGTACTTATCACAATGATATGGATGATTGTGGAACCACCCGGTACTCGCTTTTATTACCCAGACCGCGCTGAGGTGATATTAAAGTGTAAGATACAGGACATGTCATTTTTGTTCTCGCAGCTGTATAACATGATTTTGATCACGATATGCACTCTTTACGCTATAAAAACACGCAAGATACCAGAAAACTTCAATGAGTCAAAATTCATCGGATTTACCATGTACACAACGTGTATAATTTGGCTAGCTTTTGTGCCTATCTACTTTGGCACTGGAAATTCTTATGAGGTGGTGGTGTATTCTCTTATTTTTTTCCTCAGACTACATGATACGTTTTTTTTTTGCAGATACAGATCACCACACTCTGTATTTCAATCAGTTTGAGTGCATCGGTAGCATTAGTCTGTCTATATTCCCCCAAAGTCTATATATTAATATTCCATCCAGACAAAAATGTACGCAAACTGACGATGAATAGTACTGTTTACCGCCGCTCGGCCGCTGCAGGTGGTGGTGCCGGCATATCAGGTAATACTGGCGGTGGCGGTTGTCCTGCTTCAGTACCTAGCACCGTTCCTATCGGCACTATTACTCTATCTCATGACGGAACTGGCGTTTTAGATAGTGGTGGAAATACTGAAAAAGCTGACGACGGTTCAGGTGATGGGGATAGTTTCAATTTAGAAAGATGTCTCTCATTGAAAAATGGTCAAAAAGATGAATCTAAAATTGATGCAGTAACTACAATTAGTGCTAATACTCACACTGTAACAGGATCTGGTATGCATACAAATGAAGACATGCCGTTTTCGGTAATAGCAGATATTACTGTAGAGCGTAATATGAATGAGCAGCAATAGCAATGGAATCAACGGTGCGGTGGAGAGGGTGTTATGCCACCGATACTGTGCGAAACAATTTATGCATGTGGAAAAGGTTGACCGATCTTTGCAGCTCAATGATCCTAAAAGTCAATATATCCGTACTTGTTTATGCGCAGGAATAATACTGATATCATAGCAGTTTTTTAGAACACTTGGCAAAATTAACAATTATAGGCAGCTATATTATTTAAGCAGAATACTGAAAACTAGTTAAAGTGGAAGTAAAATTAGAGCATACTTCTTTATCCCTACAATATTCTTTATTCCCACAATTTTAAGTAAGTACTAAAGCCAACACTTAAAGAGAATAAATTTCAAGTTAACTAAAGGAACAAATTTATAAATGCAATAAAGCAAAAGCAGAAACAATACAAAACGTAAACTTTGAACATGGCGGCTACACGAAGATATGAACATATGTATGTACTTCTAAGTTTCACAAACCATCAAACGGATATGACTCAATATGTATGTAGGTTGTACATAAACAATGATTAATTGATGTTTAGTGTAATCAACTTAAAAGGCCAATACACAATATTTTTCCCAACGTTATTGATGGCCGAGTAATTGCCACCAAGTGGCTAAACACTGACATTATTTTATTGCTGTCGTGGTAAAACTAATGAAGCATAAAAATATAATTAAGAAAAGCTCTTAACTAAGAGATAAATCATTAATTTGAGTTACGACATGAAATTGGAATTGTATCAATCGAAAAATACAATGAACGAAGATAAACAAGAGCAGGAAGAAGAACAAAACAAAACATCCCACCAAATATTATTTCTAAGCAAACAACTTCACGTTTGATAAGGATTACATATGTAACTATCTAATTGCATTAACAACTTTGGGTTTTGATCACCATCCCACTAGGTGTACTTCGCCACATATTTCATTAATTTTTAGTTAAAGATAAATTACAAAATTGAAATTTGAAATAATCGATAATATTGAATTGAAGTCAAATAAAATTTATTTTGGGAACATAGAAACCAGATTTCTTTTTTGGATACTATATGGTTAGATTATGTTATTGTGGCTGCCCTCTGAGAGGACACTCTTAAGCTATTTGTGGTTCCAAGAAATTTCTCTTCCAGTACCGTTGTGAGTGGGAAATTTGGAAAGTGTTAAAAGGGATCTACTTATTTTAGCCATTTCCGAACGGCAGAACCCCTGTGACATCACTTTTTTTGAGCTTTGTCACAGAGCTCTTTTGAGAAGCTTTTTTATGGCACAGTGTTAATTCCGGAAGAATTTGCAATTGCTTGCCGTACTTTTCATACCTTTCGAAATCAACAGTACCTGTGAATCTGTGAATCAACGGTTTACCATCGGCCTTTTATCAGTTAGTTTATATATATGTGAATCAAAACCTGATAGAGGACACGTGATCAGTTGCAATGTCTATATAATAAATAAAAATACATATTTATATCTGATACATATATACAAACGCGTTTCATTGCACTAAAGAGAAGAACCCCCGAGCATGGTATAGGCTCATCATTGCTAATTGCACAAACATGTTTGGTCTGTTCTAACCTCATTCTATTCAACTGTTCGCAAACAGTTCGAACTCATTTCAGTGCAGTCTACGCAAACTTAAAATGCACACAATTTGTTCCAACTCTGTTTCAATTGCTGGACTTCAACTTGTATATTATGCTAGCACCCTGCACATTATCGTACTCAACTGGCTAGCACATCATTCCATTGAACCGATCACCACTACCAAGTACAATCAACATAGTCAAACAACAAAACCTAGAACAGTGAGCATTGGGAAGGTCAAACAACGTTTATGATGAAAGAACACAGCGCAGCGACAGTTTGGAATATTCAGGTGAGTGTGTACAAGCATAAACGACAAATAAAATCGTAAAAAGTGATAAATTGTATAATTTAATTGAAAATTGATCGTTGTTCAATGTGAGTGAGAATGGAAGGACATGGCACAGTTCATCGACACATTGGTAAAATTGCAGCGAGATCGACTAAGTAATCTATCCAAGATACAAATCAATTTTTAGAAGGATGCTACGTCGCGTAAAACAAGACCGTATTTTCTGCAATGATTTAAAATGATCGATGGGCTTCATACCGAATTCTGTAGCGACCATAAAGAATTGGTCTGTTCTGACGTTAAACGGGAGACAAATTACTTTCTTGAAGATATGTATTCTTCTTTCGACGAACTTTATTTAGAGGTTCATTGTACACTCACTCAACGCCAAGCTGAAATGTATTCATTGGAGCCCATTCAACAGGAACAGCAAGAACATTCTATACATTAATTGCAACGAAGTCCTTCTTCAGTAAAATTTCCGCATTTACCAGTACCTTCCTTTTCAGGAAAATTTACGGTTTTGCCAAGTTTCTCCGATACGTTTAAAACTTTGGCGCACTTAAATCTTGACTTAAATGCAATTGAAAAATTTCACTACTTGAAGAAGTCATTGTTCCTTGAAGGCGATGTTGATATTCAACAAATGCTTTTAACCGAAGCTAATTATGAAACGGCATGGAAAATGCTTATTAAACGCTACAACAACCCTTTTCAAAGAGCGGTCAAATGAAATAAAAGAGATGTTGAACATCGCAAATGGATGTGTAAATGAATTGAGAGATACTGCCAAATACGGTTCGGGTTCAAATTTCAAGCCTGTCAAACAATGTTCTCATAACATGGCTTTCATGTAACCATACAACCTAAACATAATATGCGTGACTTTTGCGTACTTTTCGGAGATATGTATATCATTCGCAGCTGCCCAAATTTCCTTTCGAAGTCCTGTCATGAAAGGAAATCAAATACTGTCTGAATTGTCTAAGAAAATTGCATACACTTTCCCAATGCACTAGCACTAGAAATTGTCTGCAATGTGGCCAAAGACACAACAAGTTATTTCACTTTCTATTACACCAAAGACCTCATATTCGCAGTTATCCGCACCACTCGATGTTATATCACAACGACTAAAACGCAGATCAACTTCAACGAATATCTGCGGAGTAGGGAACAACACATACAATGAGACAAGTTTTGTAATCAGCTGCATCTTACGTTCTTGTTGTAATGCGGAATTTTCAGCACATATCGACAACGTGTACGTATTGAATTCTCTAATTACTAAATTCCCCAGTCAACCAGTAAATCCACAACAATGGTGTCACATTTAAGATCTGACGTTAGCAGATCCCACATGCTATCAACCTAAGAATATCGACTTGATATTAGGTGCTGACATATTTAAACACATCATTCTACCACAAAATCTAATTGGTAAAACAGATCAACAAATACACAGCCCGGTTGGATTTTATCAGGCCAGTCTGGGTCAATACAAACGAAAACCGTCACCATGCGTTGTCATCATAGTAGACTCGAGCTGGAGAAGCTTGTACACAAATTCTCTGAACATGAACAGGTTCCCGAATAATTAGCACTGTCTGATGAAGATCAAGGGTGTGAAGACTTTTTCCAGAAAACACATTCTCGTCAATCCAATGGTAAATACTTGGTTAGATTACATCTTAAATGTTTGTACGACTCTGCGCAAACCGTAGGTAGATCGTAACAAATTGCAATAAATAGTTTTTACCAACTCGAACGTCGCTTTCAACGAAATGCACACTTACAAAAGCAATATACCAATGGCATCGAGGATTATTTTGAGGTTATTTAAATTGCTCGATCCAAAACCACCGAAAAACAACATGTCAGGAGGTCATGACATCAAATCCGCATGTAAAGCATTGGATCAGGTGATTTAAATCATCGATTCCACAGAATTTCCACTCAAAAAAATTTCTGCAAATAAAGATGGATTCAGTTCTCCCCTAATAAACGAGTTCAATTACATGTTGGCAATGATACTTGACGGCATGTTCTCAGAGCTGATATCCCGACTGATTTAGGAATACGTTGATGTTAGCCACAAGAATTAATTACAAATTCTCTCTGGTGGCATGAACCCGACTGACTTGTAAAATCTCCCGGTTTTTGGGCAACTTCAATGCCTCACACAACAAACAAGTCGACTTTAGAGCTGAGGAAAGTGGTGAAGAAGAAGACGACATTCTCGATCGCTTCTTTTCGCTACCGCGCGCTTTTCGCGTAATTGCGTATATGTTTCGCTTTATGCACAATAGCTCTGCTAACGTTCGCAAGTCGAATTCTAGAACTGTTATCCCTCTATCCCATGAAGAGAGATACAGTTTGTAAGATTCCGACTAATATCAGTAACCCAGTCTCGTTACTACCCAAAAGAACGAGCTTCGCTAATCAAATTTGTCCATTAGCAAAAAGAGCTCTCTTTAAGTGTTGAATCCCATGCTAGATAAATAAGGTATTATGAGAGTGAAACGCAAAAGAAAAAAGGACCACGATTTATGGATATGCACCTGGAATGTCCGGTCCCTTTATAGGGAGGGTGCCTCTATCCAGCTGGTTGATTTCCTCGAAAAATACAGAGCTGACATCACCGCTCTCCAGGAAATTCCATGGACGGGACAGGGCTGCTCCCAAAGAGCATCCTGTGACATCTAATACAGTTGCCATGAGGAGAGGCACGAACTAGAATGTGGATTTTGGTCAGCAAGAGACTCCGACACCTGGTCTCACAGTTCACGCCTGTGAACGAACGGTTGGCCACAATCCGCATCAAGGCAAAATTCTTCAACATCAGCCCACGCTCCGATGGACGAGAAGGACAATGTGACCAAGGAAAGCTTCGCCAAGCACGATATCAAAATCGTGCTTGGCGACTTTAATGCCAGGGTGGGCAAGGAAGGTACCTTTGGTCCAACTGTCGGAAAATTCACCCTCCACCAGAACACCTCCGATAACGGAATGAGGCTGATCGACTTCGCCGCAGCACGAAACATGGTAATTGGTGGTACCAGATTCCAGCATCTCGACATCCACAAAGCGACATGGTTGTCTCCAGATCAACGAACATGAAATCAAATTGATCATGTGGTGATTGACGGAAGGCATGCTTCCAGCGTGATGGACGTGAAATCGATCCGTGGTGCCAACATCGGCTCGGATCACTACCTTGTTGCAGCTAAGGTGTGCACACGCTTATGTGTCGCAAATAACAAGAGAAGTCCCACACAGAGAAAGCTCGACGTCAGTAAGCTGCGATCACCAGAGACAGCAGATGCATTTTCAACTCGACTATCGGATCTGCTTATGCAGAACACTCCCCTACTTGATGATACATGCGCACGGTGGACACATATATCCCACTCCATGACTACTGCTGCCGAGGAGGTAATCGGTTACTACCGGCCTCTGAGGAATGAGTGGTATAATCAGGAGTGTCGCGACGCTACCGCAGAGAAATACTCCGCCTACAGAAAAACCCTGCGTGCAGGCGCAACGCGAGCTGTTAAGGAGCGGTACAGAGAGAAAAGGAGTGCAGAGAGACGTCTTTTCAGGCGCAAGAAGAGGGAGTTGGAAAGACGCGAGTGTGAGGAGATAGAGATGTGTATCGACAAGAATGAGACTCGAAAATTCTTCGAAAAGATCAAGTGCCTGAGTGGAGGTTTAAATCCCGGAGCCTCTTTTTGTCGTGATGGAAATGGGAATCTGGTTACAGATGTCCAGAGTGTACTGAGCCTCTGGAGAGAACACTTTTCCACGATGCCACGAACAATTCCGAGAGTGGAGGATAATATTGTCTTCTCCAATTCAGTGCATATGTAACTTGTCCACATTTTCACTTTGATTTTTTTCCATCCGAAGATTTCGGTGGTGCTCTTTCTCTTTTTTTTTTTTTTTGGTCTTCAATATAATAGCAACACAACCACAGGATGGACGCCCTTTCGGTCATGCTGGTTGCAGCATTGTGGGGCGGCATGTACAATTTCATCATATCGCGTCCAATGTAAATAAATAAAATAAATATGTGGCCACATAAAGCCCCGAAGGGCTCATTGGCCGAGCTTCTCTTCCATTACTGTTGTGCGTCTTAAATTTTGGACAATATTAGAAGGGACCTACTTATTTTAGCCGGTTCCGCACGGCAGAACACTTGTGACATCACTTTTTCTGAGCTTTGTCACAGAGTTCTTTTAAGAAGCTTTTTCATGGCAAGTTGTTACTGTCGGAAGAATTGCCAATTGCTTGCCGACAGGTTTGTACCGTTCGAAAGAAAAATCTTATCGATATTAAATTTGTTATGCATCAGCCGGGGATTGAACCACCGACCTACAGATCAGAAGGCGAACACACTAATCACTGAGCTACGGTTGCCGAAGACCCGAATGTGTCGATTCCTCGTCGTTCTCAGGAATTAGGACTGTCTTACGGCACATTATGGCGTATTTTGCATTTGGATCTACACCTACACCTAATAAAAAAGAAATATCATGATTTAAAATATTTTATATGTGTTTTATTTACATTTACTTTTGAAACCGCAAAATGGATAACCCTTTATATATAAAGAAATAAAAAAGAAATATCATGATAAAAAATATTTTATATGTGTTTTATTAACATTTACTTTTGAAACCGCAAAATGGATAACCCTTTATATATAAATATTTCATATTTCTTCACAATTTTGCCAATTGCTTGCGTAGTTGGACGATTATGCAAACCACAAACTCTTAAAGCACGATATGTGGCTGTGGCAGAATCACCATTTTTGTAGTAGTTTTTTACAATTTTAATGCGTTGTGCGATAGTTAAGCGATCCATTTTCGCAAATGTCAGACTTTGAGCTGAAAAAGAAAGAAATTGTTTTAACAAGTCAGTTTGACAGATGTCGAATTCTAGCCCTATACTTTTGAAACCGCGAAATGGATAACCCTCTATATATATATAAAGTGTAGTTTTCGTTCTTCTAGAGAGGGCTCGACTACTCAATTGCTTACTTAGCCCAAACTAGCACCTGTTTGCAAGAGTGATCCTTCGCAATATCTCCAGGCTGACGTCATTACTTCTGTTAATGCTGGTTCCAAGATAGACAAAGTCCCTTACTACTTCAAAAGCGTAGTTGTCAACAGTGGCGTGCTGTCCAAGATGCCGGGACTCTTTGTTTGTTGACACTAGATACTTCGTCGTGCCCTCGTTCACCGTAAGACCCATCCGACGCGACTCTCTTTCTAATTCTGAGAATGATGCATTGACTGCTCGCGTGTTCATGTCTGAAACCCCGTTCGGTATAAACGGTGCGGAGAGATCCTTCCCAATTTTCACTGCACAACAGGAGTTATACAGTGTCATTCTACAAAGTCGAATAAGCTTTGCAGAAATACCGAACTCAGACATTGTTGCGTAGAGGTAATCCCTTACCGGACTGTCGAAAGCGGCTTTATAATCAACAAATAGGTGGTGTGTGTCGATCTGTTTTTCTTGGGTCTTCTCCACAATTTGGCGCAGTGTGAAAATTTGGTCGATGGTAAATTTACCAGGTCTGAAGCCACACTGATAAGGTCCAATCAGATTGCTGAGCATAGGCTTCAACTTTTCACACAAATCGCTCGGTAGGACCTTGTATGCGATGCTCAGGAGACTTATTCCACGGTAGTTGGCGCAAATTGTGGGGTCTCCGTTTTTATGTACAGGACAGAGAACACTGAGCCTTCAATCATCAGGCATGCTTTCATCCGACCATATTCTGCTCATGAGCTGGTGCATGCAGGCGAGCAGCTCATCGCTGCCGGTCTTAAACAACTCGGCAGGCAGGCCATCAGCACCTGTAGCTTTGTTGTTCTTCAGCCTTCAAATGGCCGTTTCAACCTCGCCATAGTCGGGTGGTGGAACATCAACACCATCATCTGTAATCGGGGTTATCGGGCAATCCTCTCCACTGGCGGTATTGTTCGTAGAATCACCATTCAGTAACGCGGAGAAGTGTTTACTCCATAGGCTCAGTACACTCTGGACATCTGTAACCAGATTCCCATTTCCATCACGACAAGAAGAGGCTCCGGGATTTAAACCGCCACTCAGGCGCTTGATCTTTTCGAAGAATTTTCTTTCTTGTTTTTTTTCTTGCGCCTGAAATATATATATATATATATATATATATATATATATATATATATATATATATATATATATATATATATATATATATATATATATATATATATATATATATATATATATATATATATATATATATATATATATATATATATATATATATATATATATATATGTGGTACCCCTTTCTCTCGGGTACCCTTTTTCTTCCCAAAGTTAAAAACAAACACTTGTTGTCTAGGGTTTTAAATTGTAGTACATATGTAGTTTATTAACGCACTTAAAGTAAGTAATATTTATAAGTAATTTTTGTATTGCTACGCGCGCGCAATGGTGTGTTCGTCGTTGAGAGTGAACCGCAACTGCCCTCTCTCTTGTCGCGTGTGTTTTCAACGTCTTCTGTCAAAAAATAAAAAGTGTTGTCAAATAATAAGTTAAAGATCAGTGTTGTCAAAAAGTCTGTCCGCTTCTCGTTTGTCGTACGTCATGTCCAACTCCTACATTCGGCCATCCTGATGAAGCATTCGGCCCGAATGTGGGGTCCCACTTCTTCATGTTTTCAGCAACCGAAAAACTCTTACGTGGCCCCTCGGATTCTCCAATTTTCTCCACCGAGTACCGTCCATGGTTCAATTTCTGAGTTATTTTGTAAGGTCCTAGAAACTTTGGTTTCAATTTCAAACCAGGTCCAAATTGGGTGCGTTTAATTGCCACTAGTTCACCAACCGAATATTGCGTTTCTTGAACCCTTTTGCTATTAAACGTCTTGCGATTTTCTGCTTGAATCTTCATTATGTTATCTCTAGCCTCATCTCGTATAGTTTCACGTTCTTCTTGTAGCTGGGATACTGCTTCGTCGTCTAGCATTTTCCTCAAGTCCGCGTTTTCGTTGATGCGCATTTCTATGCCAGTGTGGATTCGAAACGGTGCAACTTTAGTGCTTCGTGGAGGCGTATTATTCATTATTTGCTGAACCTTATCAATGTGTTTGTACCAATTTGTTGGATTTTCGACGCACAGCTTGGTGAGCATCGACAAAACGATTCGATGGATTCGCTCCACCTGGCCGTTGCCGCGAGGTACCCCCGTCGCGATTAACAAATGTTGAACTGCTTCTTCTGCGCAATAGTCCTCAAAGATTCGCGATGTAAACGCTGCGCCACGATCGGTAATGATCCTTTCTGGATTTCCGAAGATGACTGCTTGCTTACGAAGTCTGTCCACTACTTCTTCAGCTCCCGTGCTTTTGGTGAGATAAAGCCAAACAAATTTCAAAAAGCCGTCAACCACAACCAAAATATGATTGTACCGTTTGCGTTTGCTCCATCGGTCCAACATGGTCGATGTGGTATGTGTTGAGAGGTTTGTCTGTTTTATCAATTGGATTCAAAAATCCTTCTTTTCTTCCTGATTTTGCTTCCGAAACTATGCACTCCATACAGGTTTTTACGACAGCATCCACCTTTGCCTTCATATTTTGAAAATAGAACGTCTTCTCGAGAATATCTTGCGTCTTTTTGGTACCGAATTGTCCTTGCCGGTGTGCGATTTTGATGACCTCCTGTTCCATCGCGGTTGGTACTACGATAAGCTCTTTGTTGGGGTCTTTGTACAACACGTCGTATTTCATGTAATAGTCGTCATAGTTATCCTTCTCTAGGACTTTCCTGACTGCTCGAACCCACTCATCTGCTAATTGAGCTTCTTTAATACGATAACGTAGCGTGTCTTCCATCATTAGGCAAGCGATGCGACTCAGTGCATCAACGTGCTTCATCTTTGTACCAGACCGATGCTGGATTTCGTAGTCGAACTGCTGTAAAAACATTGCCCATCTCGAAACTCTGACGGGAATATCCTTCTTGCTCATAGTCATTTTAAATGCGTTACAGTCTGTAATTATCGTGAATTTGCTGCCTAGCACATAAACCCTCCATCGCTTTAGCGCTTCGATTATAGCAAGTACCTCCAACTCGTAGGAATGATACTTTTGTTCTGCTGGTGTCGTCTTCCGACTCATATACTGTACTGGATGCATTTGCTCGTCATCATCCTTTTGCATTAGGACAGCGCCATAACCGTACATACTGGCATCCGTGTGAATTTCTGTGATGGCTTTAGGATCGTAAATTTTCAGAATAGGTGCGCTGACCAAGGCTGCCTTTAACTGCTGAAATGCGGCCAAAGCTTCTTCATTAATCTTAAATTCTGTATTCTTTGCTAATAAATCTGTCAAAAGCTTGGCGATTATAGCGTAGTTCGGCACAAAACGTCGAAAATACGAAGTCAACCCCAGATAACGCTGGAGTGCCTTCTTATTGCTCGGTACCGGGAATCTGTTTACTGCTTCCGTCTTGTCTGCTGATATCTTAATCGTAGAATTTTCGATGATATACCCTAAAAAGTTTACTGTTCTCTTAAGAAATTGGCACTTCGCCCATTTGATTCGAAGACCATGTGCACTTGCAACTTGCAGTACTTTCTCCAACTTTTGAACTCCTTCTTCTTCGTCGCTCGATGGAATTATGATGTCGTCCATATAGATCACCACAGTTCCGTCTCTTATCAGGTCTCGAAGAACTGCAAAGATGTATCTACAAAAAACCGCTGGCGAATTTGAAATACCGAACGGCACGAACATAAACTCGTATTGGCCGTTATGCGTGACAAACGACGTGAATTTTCTGGAACCGGGATCTAAAGGTACATGGAAAAATCCTTCGCGTAGATCTAAAGTAGTGAATACCTTCGCGTTCTCTAGCTTCTGCAACACATCATCTATCAACACCATTGGAAAGTTGTCACGAACTATTTTCTGATTCAGTCTTCTGTAGTCGCAGCATAGCCTTTTAGTTCCATCTTTTTTAGAAACAAGTACGACCGGAGAGGCGTACTCAGACGAGCTGTGTTGTATTATACCCGCTTTCAACCAATCATCTACTTGCTGCTCTACTGCCTTCTGCTCAACAATTGGTAATCTCCTTGGTCTTTGAAATATCGGTGCATCATCCGTCAGCGTGATTTTCATTTCCACCGGTGAGCTTTCGGGTTTAACTGGCTTGTAGGCGCTTATAACCCTGTTCACTTTTTCCACATAGCGTTTTTCCAAGTGCGTCAAATCATAATCGGAGTCTTCCTTTATGTCGTCGATAACAGTAGATACACATAGATGCTGAAATTCTCGCGTTAGATCGCGTATATTAGAAAAGTCGTTTTCGCCGCTGTTATCAATCCTCTCACAATTCTCGACTAATGGAATTTTGTCTTCGTCATCAAATTTCTTTTCCGCCTTTTTTATAAACGTAGCTCCTTCTTTGCCGATCACCATATCAATATTTTGGAAAATGTCGTTGCCTAATACTGCGGGGTATAAAATGTCTCTTTCTCGTACGACATGAAAAATTATGTGCATATTGATTTCGTCAATTGTAACTTTTGTACAAAAACTGCCCAACGTCGTGATCTCAGTTCCTCCTATACCGATAAATGTTTTCCTATCACGAGTTAGCTCAACGTCGCCTAACATCATGAAAGAATCATACCGAATAGCACTTATGTCGCTACCCGTATCAACTAACGCAAACAGTTCGAGTTGGTTTATGCTAAATTCTTTAAAAATCCGGTTGAATTGTAACTTCGTCAGTTCTTCTTTGCAAGGCGTCGTTAGTACGTTTACATTGGATTTTTCTGTTTTAACTACAACTTTTTTGCTATCCGCTTTGCATTCAAAAGATCTGTGTCCTAACTGGTTGCATTTAAAACATTTGAAACCTGTTAATTTGCAATCCTTCGCTAAATGGCTCTTCTCTCCGCATTTAAAACATTTTTTATTGTTGTCGCTCCGGTTTTCGTCCTGATCTTTTGACAGTACAGCTCCTGCTTGGTTCTTCTTAGAATATGATGATTGCTGAGATGAACTTCGCACCTTTTCGTAAACCTTCATCTGTATTTTCAACTCCTGTATGGTTTGGGCTTGATAGAGAGAGGCTTTGTTTTGCTTGGAATCAGGTACACCTTCAACAAAGTATTCTATTAGGCTTTCTTCATCAAGACTAATAGCGTTTCCTATTTCCATCAGACAGTACAAGTATTCACGCAACGTTTCTGTGGGCTTCTTTCGTCGGTTGCGTAATATTCGATGAACTTCTAACGCAGACAACTGTTTGCCAAATTCCTTGCTTAAAGCCGCCTTCAGGGACTTCCAATCGTTTATACCAGATTGGCTTCTGATATAAGCTTTGGCTGCACCTTTTAGTAGCTGTTTCGCATATACAAATTTCTGCAGATCGTTCCAGCTGACGGTAAGCGCATTATCTTCGAAGTCGTTTATCCACTGATCTATTGCAGGATAACCTGTACCGGTAAAATGACATAACGAATCTTCGACATCCTTGAGGGTAAAATGAGACACCTGCATGTTTCGATTTGAGCGCACGTTATTTGCAGCTACATCTTCGTATATCGACAAATCAAATTCGTGACCGTCTGCCCCTTCATCGGATAAACCAAAATGCTGGAGTAATCTTTCCTGTAATTCTGTCTTTCGTCCTGTTAAACTTAACCCCAACTCCCTAAGCTTATCTTTCAAACAGTCCACGTTTAAAGTCAAAATTGTCTGCGCGTCCATGTTAAAATAAAGTTAAACGTTACAAAAATATCAACTTAAATATAAAAATTAATTTCAATGTATTCTTCTTTTGTGTAACAAAAGAAATAGTGTCTTCTTTACAATGTAAATAACAAATTATATGGATATAAAACGAATTTAAATTGTAATTCTTCTTTCGTGTTTTTGTTGTTTTTTTTTTTTTTTTCGTTTAACAATGTAATCAAATTTTTACTTTATGAACATTTTTACTCTATGAACATCACACAAATTCGCAATAAAGTAAAAGTTCGAACTAAGTTTATCAAAGCAAAGAACAAATTCAATTTCAAGACATTCGTTTAAAATTAAATACAAAAGATGAAGCTTTTACATTAAAAATTTCACAAATGAACATCTATGAACATCACACAAATTCGCAATAAAGTAAAAGTTCGAACTAAGTTTATCAAAGCAAAGAACAAATTCAATTTCAGGACATTCGTTTAAAATTAAATACAAAAGATGAAGCTTTTACATTAAAAATTTCACAAATTCCTTTTTTGTCTTTACTTCTCTTCGTAAACAAACAATACGTCTTTTCAATTTTGTTTTTATTTCGATTCTTTTTATTGCAAACAAACAATGCTTCTTTTCGATTCTTCTTTTAGTAAACAAACACCTTCTTTCCTTTTCTATCGAAAACAATCGGTCTACTTTTTCATTTACACTTCACGTAAACTAAACTTTATTTCTTCTTTATTCTTCTTCCATCTTCTTTAAACACCTTTCATCTTTAAACTTCTTTACACATCGTTAATCTTCTTTAATCATCGTCCAGCAACATTCGTTGGTCTTCTTCTAGCGACGCTTGTCACTCTTCTTTAATTTCAACTTCTCTGACTTACCGATCGTTTTAACGCTTTTCTATGTTTGTATTCTTACTCTTCTCGTGTCATCCCTCAATCTGCTTTTGCTGATGTGCGCTGAGTAGTGCTGCTGCTGACAACAGTTGACGTCGCTTGGCTGACTGCTAGAACTGCTAGCGCTGCTAGCTGATTGCGGTTTTTGCTTCCTCGTATACTCGGCGGTTGCTGCTTCCTCTCTTCTTTGTTCGACTCTCGATGAGTGATTTTGCTGCTGCTGCTTTTACGTATCAGTTTTTACTTATCTTCTTCGACTCTCGACTCTGCTGCTACTATATCCGTCTCGCTTAGAACTTCAATAGACTACTATTGCATAAAGGCACGTAGTTGCTAATTGCGCTGTTTTTACACAAGCTCTCTTTTTACACACACTTTCTCACTATGCGTCCGTTTTGAAAAAACGTTTTATTTCGTTGACGCTCTCGTCTGCGCGTTAGTAGCGTCTATCTGCCGGCGTACGTAACGGTTCGCGAATTTCAATTGAAACAGCTTATGCGTTGTAATGTTCAAACTTTTCTTTTTTTTTTTTTTGCAAATCTTTGTAGACGAACACACCTCTATATGTTATTCACCGCGCAAGATATTCGTTATTATTGATTTTCACTTCTTTTACAAATCTTTTACAGAATTTTCTCGAATTCTTTATCAATTCCACCACAGTGCACCTGAACAACTAGGATCCATCCCGGTTGAGCCCCCAAAAATTTGTGGTACCCCTTTCTCTCGGGTACCCTTTTTCTTCCCAAAGTTAAAAACAAACACTTGTTGTCTAGGGTTTTAAATTGTAGTACATATGTAGTTTATTAACGCACTTAAAGTAAGTAATATTTATAAGTAATTTTTGTATTGCTACGCGCGCGCAATGGTGTGTTCGTCGTTGAGAGTGAACCGCAACTGCCCTCTCTCTTGTCGCGTGTGTTTTCAACGTCTTCTGTCAAAAAATAAAAAGTGTTGTCAAATAATAAGTTAAAGATCAGTGTTGTCAAAAAGTCTGTCCGCTTCTCGTTTGTCGTACGTCATGTCCAACTCCTACATATATATATATATATATATATATATATATATATATATATATATATATATATATTGTCTACGCCAGAATATAAATGTCGCGCACTGTCTGTCAATAAATAAATTTATATAGTTTTAATTTTAAATTATAATATTCATTGCGTTGGCAACCCACAGCAAATTGATTATTTTCGCTATTTGATTCTCTCTCTCTCTCTCTCTCTCTCTCACACACTTTTTCTTCTTCTCCGCTTGTTTTTGGTTTTTTCTTTTTTGGTTATTATTATTATTCTGATATTTATCACGACAGTGCGCGAATTTTTATATCTCTGTATTTTTTCTCTTTTATTAAATATTTCTGTCTAAACAATAAATTAATTAAATTGTGAATTTAAAATTAAGATTAAAATCGAAAACATCAAATAAATTAAAAGTGTTTACTTAAATTAAAATTAAAACTAACTCCCTAAATCAACCTAAATTAAACGTGCGTGTGTGTGTGCTCCCAGCGCGCTATCATTAACAGCGGCAAGGTTTGAACCAGCTTGTGGCCCACCGGCAACCCCATCTCAACTCTACATATATTTATATATACATATATATATATATATATATATATATATATATATATATATATATATATATATGTATATATACATCGGAGTCACTGAAATACCTGATGGAGATGCATTTTCCAGGAAGCTTTAGATCGGAAGATCCTTGGGAAGCCACCCGCAAGGGTGCAAACAGGAATGAAAAATTGGAAGCTGAAAGGATAGTCACCAGAGATGGAGTGATAAACGCCATTAAGCGTTTCTCTCCACTCAAAACAGCAGGTACAGACGGGATATTTCCAGCCCTACTTCAGTGGGGTGCAGAAGCTCTGGTAGACAGGCTTCTGGGAATATTTATTACTTGCCTGGCTACAGGATATATCCCGACTCAATGGAGAGAGACTAAGGTTGTCTTTCTTACAAAGCCGGGAAAAGGGACTACTCAGAGGCTAAATCTTTCCGGCCGGTTAGCTTGACATCCATTCTGCTTAAATGTATGGAAGGAGTACTGGCGGACTACATGGAAAGGACAACGCTTCTGACAAAACCACTGAGCAAGTGTCAGCACGCGTACAGAGCTGGCAAATCCACTGAAACGGCCCTGCACTAACTCGTTCGCGTAGCGGAGAGGGAACTGTCTTGTGGAGGGATATCTATGTCTACTTTTATGGATATAGAAGGTGCCTTCGATAAGATTGGTTTCGATAAGCTAAGGATGGCCCTTGCTACTCGTGAAGTCAACCCAACCATTATAAGGTGGGTGGACAGCATGCTGAGGAAAAGGGCAAAAAACTTTCAAAATGGGAGTAACAGACTCAGAGGTAGGGTAGTCAAAGGGTGTCCACAGGAGGAGTATTATCACCCATCCTTTGGAACATCACGGTCGATTCCCTACATCAGCTTCTGGACTCAAAAGGCATACACACCGTCGGGTATGCAGATGACATAGCGGTAACGGTGAGCGGTAAGTTCCTGGACACTATTTATGATACCATGAGAGGTGCACTCAAAATGGTTGAAGGATGGTGCACGGAACAAGGTCTTTCTGTAAATGCTAGTAAGTCAGAAACAGTACTCTTTACTAAAAGGAGGACTGGACTAACAATAGACCCTCTTAGGCTTTTTGGATCGAACATCAACGTATCCAAGGAAGTAAAGTATCTAGGTGTCATCCTGGATAACAAGCTGACTTGGAATAGTCACGTCGATGACAAGATCCAGAAGGGCAAGCGGGTATTGCATCAGCGTAAGAGAGTGTTCGGTCTCATGTGGGGAATTACTCCCAGAGCAGCGCACTGGATCTACACAACGATGGTCAGACCCTTAATAACATATGCTCCTGTGGTCTGGTGGCCTAAGGTCACCCAAAAGACCGCGAAAAGCAAGTTAGATACGGTACAAAGGATGGCTTGTATTGGGATTACCGGAACTATCCGGACGACCCCAGTAGAAGCATTGGAAGTCTTTCTCGGGCTGCTGCCGTTGGACTTGCATATTATGAAGTCAGCGGCATTAACAGCATTACGTCTGAAGACAACCAATAATTGGTATAAATTCGGCACAGAGATGGGGCACAGGGGCATCCTGTCACTCAAATGCCAATGGAGGGAATGGGTAGGCTGAAGATGACTAAAAAGTCACACAGAAAACTCATTGAAGCCGGCCTCACACATGATGTATGTGAGGAAAATGACATCAGTATTTTTACAGATGGTTCATTAATGGATGGCAGAGCGGGTGCTGGAATCTTCTCTAAAGAGTTGGGACTGGCATGCACTCTGAATCTGGGAAGATACGTATCGGTCTATCAAGCAGAAATGCTTGGTCTAATGCATGCGCTAGACCATCCACTGGATGGAAAGGTACAAGGTAAGAAAATCTTGCTAGCACTCGATAACCAGGCGGTGGTTAGGCGACTGCAACAACCTACGGTATCTTCTAAGTTGGCGCTCGACTGTGCTCAGAAACTTAACGGGTGTGCTCGTAGTAATGCGATTACTCTTATGTGAGTGAAGGGACACATTGGTATAGAACAGAATGAAGCTGCAGACTCCTTGACTAGACAAGGATCTGAAGCTGAATTTTATGGACCGGAACCAGTAGTTGCTCTCAGCAGCGGGACGGTGAAGGCAAAGGTCGAAGAGTGGATAAAGAAACTTCATCTCACGAGATGGGAGAACTTATCTACTTGTAGACAGGCAAATGCTTCGTTGAGGCTATCAAAGGGCAGAGAATCGGGGAGGGCTCTCAGTCTAGGACGAATGACTCTAAGCTGGTTGACTGCATTAATAACTGGGCATGGCAATTTCAGGTACCACCTCAGCAAGATGGGTCTTGTAGATGGGGAGGATGCTGATATTTGCAGATTAAGCATGGAAGAGGCAGAGACAGCGGCGCACATAGTGTGCCAGTGTCCTGCATTGGCAAGCAGGAGGATGTCCACACTGGGTCGCCAATTTATTGATGAACTCGAAATGTGGAACATACCCCACAAAGACATGCTTGAAATAACGCGTGATTTTATTATGAGGAAGGAAGTAGAAGAATTCTGCAACCGAACAAATAATTAACACACGATTTGAGGGACGAAAAGGGACCCATATAAGTGGTCTGATTCGGCTAATCCCTAATATATATATATATATATATATATATATATATATATATATATATATATATATATTTATATATACATATATGTATATATATATATATATATATATATATATATATATATATATTTATATATATATATGTGTGTATATATATATATATATATACATATATATATATATATATATATATATATATATACCTATATATATATATACATATATATATATATATATATATATATATATATATATATATATATATATATATTGTCAATATCGGCATACAGCTCGTACAGCTCATGGTTGTACCTTATTCGGTACTCGCCACCAACGCAAGTAGTTCCAAAGATCTTGCGTAGGACTTTTCTCTCGAAAACTCCAAGCATTCGCTCATCCGAGGTGAAAATTGCCCAGGCTTCAGCGCCATATGTTAGGAGAGGCATGATGAGGGACTGGTAGAGTGTAGCTTTCGTTCTTCGAGAGAGGGCTCGACTTCTCAATTGCTTACTAACCCCAAAGTAGCATCTGTTTGCAAAAGTGATCCTTCCCAATATCTCCAGGCTGACGTCATTACTTCTGTTAATGCTGGTTCCAAGATAGACAAAGTCCCTTACTACTTCAAAAGCGTAGTTGTCAACAGTGACGTGCTGTCCAAGACGCCGGGACTCTTTGTTTGTTGATATTAGTTACTTCATCTTGCCCTCGTTCACCGTAAGACCAATTCGACGCGACTCCCTTTCCAACTCTAAAAACCGGACTGGCTGCTCGCGTGTTCATGCCGATTATGTCAATATCGTCGGCATACGCCAACAGCATGACACTTTTGTTGAAGATAGTGCCATTATGTCGTAGATTGGCAGCTCATATTATTTTCTCCATAATAAGATTGAAGAAGTCGCACGATAACGAATCACCTTGTCTGAAACCCCGTTCGGTACTAAACGGTGCGGAGAGAGATCCTTCCCAATTTTCACTGCACAACGGAGGTTATGCAGTGTCATTCTACAAAGTCGAATAAGCTTCGCAGGAATACCGAACTCAGACATTGTTGCGTAAGGTAATCCCTTACCGGACTGTCGGAAGCGGCTTTATAATCAACAACTAGGTGGTGTGTGTCGATCTGTTTTTCTTAGTTGAAAATTTGGTCGATGGTAGATTTACCAGATCTGAAGCCACACTGATAAGTTCCAATCAGGTTGTTGAGCATGGAATTCAATCTTTCACACAGTACACAGGATAAGACCCTGTATGCGATGCTCATTGGCGCAAATTGTGGGGTCTCCTTTTTATGTACGGGACAGAGAACACTGAGACTCCAATTTAAACCTTTGATTTAATGCAAAAATAATGAATTTCCTTTTACTACACCTAATATATATTGTTTCAGCGGGGAGCGAGTGAATGGCGGTGGGTTCGCTCAATGTGGTGCACTTGCCCGCAGGTTGAGTTAGCGGCAGAGGTATTGACGACGGCTTGGTTGTTACTATAAACAACACTTCTTTTTTCACTTTTTCACAAATGAAATGTCTTGCACTTTATTTAAACTATTTATTTATTAAATTTAATATTAATTGTATCATATGCATCTAAAGTATTTATATGTATATTAATCGGGATTCGGGGTATAAAGAAGATAAATTCGCGCACTGTCCGAGAAATTAGTTTTGTTATATTTATTTTCAATTTTTAATTATTTGGAAATCACGTACTTGTGTTAGAGGGAGTTGATCAACAATAATGAAAGTAAATAAATTGGCAAGTGATGAGAAAAGGTAAGCAGAATAGTTGAAGAGAACGGGAGAGTGAGTGGTAGAGAAAATGAGATCGAAAAATAGCTGAACGAATAGAATTATACTAGTGTTGCTGACTTTATTCGGACAGTGCGCGACACACATCTTCTGGCGTAGACACACACACACACATATATATATATATATATATATATATATATATATATATATATATATATATATATATATATATATATTATATATATATATATATTATATATATATATATATATATATATATATATATTATATATATATATATATATATATATATAATATATATATATATATATATATATATATATATATATATATTATATATATATATATATATATATATAATATATATATATATATATATATATATATATATATATATATATAACGTGGGTGCCGTAGCTCAGTGGTTAGTGTGTTCGCCTTCTGATCTGTAGGTCGTGGTTCAATACCCGGCTGATGCATAACAAATTTTATATCGAAAAGATTTTTCTTTAGAATGGTACCCACCTGTCGGCAAGCAATTGGCAATTCTTCCGATAGTAACAACTTGCCATGAAAAAGCTTCTTAAAGAACTCTGTGACAAAGCTCAGAAAAAGTGATGTCACATGTGTTCTGCCGTTCGGAACCGGCTAAAATAAGTAGGTCCCTTCTAATATTGTCCAAAATTTAAGACGCACAACAGTAATAGAAGAGAAGCTCGGCCAATGAGCCCTTTGGGGCTTTAAGTGCCACATATTTATTTTTTTTATATATATATATATATATATATATATATATATATTTATATATAGGTGTATGATAAATCCCTTGGTGTTATCAAAACCAACAACTGGTTAGGTTTGGTTTGAAAGGCGTGTGTGAACTTATATTCACACTTACACTCGGAAGCATCTATTGCCCATTGTGATTAACTTGATTGCCGGAGGATGCACGCCTTCCCAGAGTAACCAGTGTTTATTTGTCATCCTTCTGTAACTGAAATTACTGTAACAACTGTCTGGTTGCATCCCAGTCCATCTGCATAAGCAGAACGAGAGGAAGAGCAGAGAAGGTCGAGGAATTCAATCTACAATCTTTACGAAAGTGAGGAGCTTGACGAACTCGACCTGACCATACTAAACCTGAGGCCAGGAGATGATTCGGTTACTGTCTCCCTGTCAGAGATTAATGAGGCTCTGACAGTGTATGAACTCGTTCTGAGTCAGCAACAACAGGATGAACAGCATTAGGGCTGCGCAAACCATTTCCATCACCTTGGACATTCAGGGGTCAAATAAGAGGTTTGGCGGTCAAAAATACACAGATAATATCGGTTATACGATGTGATAACCCGAGAACCTGTTTGATACTTCTTAAGAATATAAACTTTCTCTGTTTTTCAAACAGGTTTGCATCCTGGCACTGGATGAACTCACTGGCACCACCTACGGCAATCCACTGGTGGATTATTGTGAGCGGAAGAAGCTACCACTGATGCTGTGCAAATGCGCACAACGAGGCATCGGGCAGCACGGACACCAATATATGGGGTGAGTACATTCTGGAATGTATTCTAAGTAATAGATTGGAATTATTAAATATTAGCAATACACCAACGAGCACGCGCAACGAGGTCCTTGATCTAACGATAGGAAATACTTGAGGTAGTGAGCTAATAACAAGAAAGATGTCATAATCTCTAGGTTGGGGTAAACTAACTAAGAGAGCACCCTTGAGAAAATATCCAGAACTAAGAGCTTAGAGTTCAGCTGGATCTTGTGATAAGAGAGACAAAGGACGAGAATTGAGAGCTGCATCTATTGTTGTGAGTATTGTAAAGTTTTTGAAGGTGAATTTATGATTGTTCATTGAGAAATCTTACTTACACTCTAGAGATAGCACTGAGCGCACACGTCGGCCTTGTTGATAAGCAGAGCTATCAAGCATCTAGTACCAGTAATGCAAGCTTATGCACCGCTCGACGAGTCGCTGCATTTTTTGTTCTAATATCGGCACACTAACTCTGCCGTCTGCTCCAGCAATAACAGTGACAAATTTTCCCAACCGCTTCAATGTGTACTTTTGTAGAATGTGTAGTTTTGGTTTATATCTGAAGCAATAAATACTGCATTTGTCAACTTAATTTTTAGGCGTATGAAACTGAGGAGCCCTTTTGGTCCAACATTAGACATATGCAAGTGTGTCACATACAAAATGACTAATCTAAAGGATCTTCGTAGTAACAGGGAGAATTTTGTACCATACGAATATGATTTTGTGATATGGAGCAATATAAATTTTCTGCCTTTGTCTTCATATTCATGTGTAAATGGATTTAGTTTTTGTATGTGTGATTTCAAGCACGATAATTTTCTGATGTATTATATTTCTTCTACAAATTTGTTATGTTGGATAGTTTCAACTATTTTCAGAATAGATAAACCCAGCTCTTTCGATGTGATTTGAGGCTGATATTTTTCAAAGGGGTTTATAAATCTATAAACATATGCAATTGTTCGCAATATTTTTGAGTATATAATTTTTCTATAATTTCGTTCATAATGTTGGCCTCTTTTTCAACAACGAATAAAGTGGTTTTAGATCTTCTCAGTGATTTTAAATTTTCATCGAGTTCGAAGTGAATATTCATAGGCCATTCTTTTTCACTTGTTATTAAAAACTCTGGTCCTTCAAACCATATTGAATGGCGCAGTTCGTCTACATTGCAACTTCGAGAAACTATATCTTCTGGATTGTGCGCAGTTGGTAAAAGTCTCCATTTATAGCATTTATAGCCCAATCTTTAACATCGGCTAACATCCAACAAAGGTTTATAATGTAGACGGATGCCTTTTGAGATGATTTCAGAGTCA
The DNA here is from genome assembly GCA_963854835.1 of Megamerina dolium. Classification (NCBI taxonomy): domain Eukaryota; kingdom Metazoa; phylum Arthropoda; class Insecta; order Diptera; family Megamerinidae; genus Megamerina; species Megamerina dolium. Next base: position 32,422,304 of record OY978530.1, read on the forward strand.
CTCCAGAGCGTGAGTTTTCCTGCAAAAATAAAACTGGTTCAAGAGCTTTCCATAATTTCGCTAATAAATGAGTAGCGCATCGTCGTCTGAGAATTTAAATGTCGTATGTAACTGCCAAACTCTACATACGACAAATTTCAATATAAAATAGAGAAAAAATTAATTTATTATTTAAATGTCGTATGTTGATATTTTATCACACATATGACATTTAAATAATTTTGGTTTAAATAATAATGTACTAAAGAAAAATGTATTATGCCCATATAAAACCGAAGAAATGTCTTCATCACTACCACCACCGCTAATATCGCTTACCTTGGAGCAGTAAGTATTTATTTTAATTTAATTATTTAGCACTTTATTTCTTTATTTCTGTATTTTTAGAATCGCACTATTGTAGAGCATGATCCCAAAAAATATATCAGGTCATATGTCATATTAATCTTCCAGTTTCTCTCAATGTATACATACATGTATTTAATTACTACATCAATCTTTCATTTCACCGTCCGAAAAGGGATATGTGTGACAAATGCTCCATATATGATAACAAAAAAGATAACTTAGATCCGAAAATATTAGCAGAATACAAGAAGCACAAGGACGACAAAATGTTTATGAAGGCAGAAAGAAATGAGGATCGCCAAAACTTCGATCAATCAAATGCAATTATATGTTTCGATTTGCAAAATGTTTTCAATTTACCAAAATGCTACTCCTCAGACTTTTTTTATAAAAGGAAATTGGCTGCTTTTAATTTAAGGGGCACAACTAGTTTGACCGCCTGAAAAAAGGTGATTTTTGTGAATTGTTTAAAAAAAAAGTATTGCATCGAATGTTTTAAAATTATGCAGATATATTTGTGCATAAATAATGAATACAAAGTAATTTTTTCAAATGAAAATATTAGATTTTCAGCAAGTTATCCACCATCTCCTGAGTCTTCAAAAAAAAAGTTTTCCCATTGCTGCAGTGATTGTAGTCTTTGCAGTGCCTGAAATCAAAAAAACCAAAAATTTTATTAAACTAGGTTATATTTCCTATACAATGGCCCTCGATTGTAAAATAAAAAATGAAATGCAACAAAATGGCGGTTTTTTTTTATATTTTTCATCCAATCATAAAACTGGAGGGTCATTGTATGGAAAAACAAATACAAAATAAGCTAAAAGAAGACCCAAGTCGATCGGTTGATTTGTTATTAAGTTACAGCTGCAGCAAATTTGAAAAATTTAGTTTTAGAAAAAACGCGTTTAAAGGTAAAAGTACTGATTTCATTGTTCATTGCAGCTGTTCTGTAGAAGGCTGCAACTCAGAATCTATTTGAGATTTTCACTTGAAATTTTAATGTTATTTTTAAAGGTATAAATTATCAAAAAATGCAAAAACAAAAACAAAACGAAATTTTCAAAATTTCAAACTAATTGTGCAAACATACCAAACTTAACGTATTACGCAATATGGAACGAAGCTATGAATGTTAGAGCTGGAAACGACATTGCGATTGCATTAGTCAAGATATTAACTCGAATGTGGAATACAATTTTTTATGAAGAATTTTTACTACTGTTCAATATATATGTATGTACATGCGTATGGAGTACTTATAGGCATATTCCATTAACGCAATGCATATATAAGTATTTATAAACATATGCACTTACTATATAACATATAAAGTGTTTCACAATATTATTTAACTTTTTATAATATTAAATTTCATAAAATTTCAGTAATTTTGATAAAGAAGGCAGGCATAAAGGCATCGTTTTATCGAAGCACCCGACAATCAGAAATATCAGAAATGTAAATACGATGTTGTTGCTTTTTGTAGTAATTTCATTAATTTCTTTGTGTTGTGAGTCAAAATAATGCTCATCTAATTTATGCATTTTGACTCACTATAATTGTTACAATAATATTAAAAAATAAATAAATATGTGGCACTTAAAGCCCCAAAGGGCTCATTGGCCGAGCTTCTCTTCTATTAGTGTTGTGCGTCTTAAATTTTGTACAGTATTAGAATGGACCTACTTATTTTAGCCGGTTCCGAACGGCAGAACACTTGTGACATCACTTTTTCTGAGCTTTGTCACAGAGTTCTTTTTAGAAGCTTTTTCATGGCAAGTTGTTACTGTCGGAAGAATTGCCAATTGCTTGCCGACAGGTGGGTACCATTCGAAAGAAAAATCTTTTCGATATAAAATTTGTTATGCATCAGCCGGGTATTGAACCACGACCTACAGATCAGAAGGCGAACACACTAACCACTGAGCTACGGCACCCACGTTATATATATATATATATATATATATATATATATATATATATATATATATATATATATATATATATATATATATATATATATATATATATATATATATATATATATATATATATATATATATATATATATATATATATATATATATATATAATATATATATATATAATATATATATATCTTATTGTGTGATCTTATTTCAATATATGTTAATTTGCTATGTTAATTTATAGAATTTTTCTCCAGGACATGGCATTGCTCTCTTCAAAATCTCTGTATTCTACAACTCTGTTAAGTGACCCTGATATTTATAATCAGAAATAAGCTCAAAAGCCATAGTAGTACTTCTCTGGTATTAAACGTTCTCTGATATAACGCAAAAGTTTTCAGAACCGGGTCTTTCCTTGCTGCAGGAAATTGATTGTGGACATAGTACAATCGAAAACATCGCAGAAATATGGAAATTGGAAGTCCTGTCTCTTTGATTTAAAGATTAAACGATTTTTGTTACGTGAGTGTGAAACTAAAATTTTTCAGATGGTGCCTTCTAACTTCAAGTTATATTCTCAACTTTGTTTTCAACAGCTTCCATTTTCAAAAAGCAAATTTATTAAATATCAACAGAATAAATATACAATATTTTACAAAGATGCTGGAAAAGAAATTAATTACCAGAATGCTAATTTAAATAAAAATGTTGGTTTCAAAAGGGATATCAAAGATATCTTAAAATCAATTTTAATTGTTGCTACTCTAAAAGCAATATCTTCAGAAAATACAGAAATCAGTACAATAAATAATTTATTTTGATTTTCACGAAAAGAAGATTAATTTATTTTCTAATTTTGTTTTTAGACGATTTTTTGTTTAATATTATTTTCTATATTTAATTTTTTTATTAAAGACTGTAATAAAATGTGTTTTACTTATTAATAAGATAAGATTTAATGTCTTCACACTTCTCAAATATATACTTAGTGTTTAAATGGCTAATGAACAAATTTTGGAATAGTATGGAATATCGTGGGTGCCGTATCTCAGTGGTTAGTGTGTTGGCCTTCTGACCTGTAGGTCGTGGTTCAATCCTCGGCTGGTGCATAGCAAATTTAATATCGAAAAGATTTTTCTTTCGAACGGTATCCACCTGTCGGCAAGCAATTAGCAATTCTTCCTACAGTAACAACTTGAGAAAGCTTCTAAAAGAACTCTGTGACAGAGCTAAGAAAAAGTGATGTCACAAAGGTTCTGCCGTTCGGAACCGGCTAAAATAAGTAGGTCCCTTCTAATATTGCCCAAAATTTAACAGGCACAATAGTAATGGAAGAGAAGCTCGGCCAATGAGCACTTCGGGGCCTTAAGTGCCACATATTAATATTTTTTATGGAATGTCGTATGGAACCTCTTAAGTGTAAAAATGATCGACTTTGCTGCATACGACAAACTAATTATGAACAAAAATCACAACATGTGTTCGGCGTAGAAGCCGATAACTAAATCATAATCATTTAGTGTAATTACTCCACTCAACAAAATGTTTTTCTGCTACCCTAACTTAGCTATGTATTATTAAAATTTGTTAACTTCATATTCCTCTTTATGCTATGTACTAGGTATATATATGTACATATGCACTATAATTTATTTTTAAGGCTTGATTATATATGTACATACAGTATGTATGTACATATATTTTTATATTTTTATTATATTTTTTTGGGTAACTAGTACTTTTTAAATGCATAAAATAGTTCATATAGTACATATTGTTACGAAAATGCCTTTATTGGGCTGTTCGTATCGACTAGATTGCATAAAAAAAATGTACAAATCAATTCTATTTTTCTTATTAAATTCAAATATAAAAATATCTCAAATATTTCAAAGAGAATCTAATTTCTAATCTTTCTGTACAAGTATATTTTTCACCAGTGTTTTTGTTAAGTGATTTGTTTATTATTTACAACACTGCCCTCCACTTAAACTTGTTCGTCCCGAACAAGTGTTCCCATATCGCCGTGATAAGGAGCCAGCCGTTCCAGATGTACTATTTTCAATTTTGCTCGACGATGCCCTGATTGTTGAATCCGATACACAACATCGTTGATTCTGTTTATCACTTTATATGGTCCTTCCCAATGCATTTGTAATTTAGGAGACAAGCCCTTTTTCCGTTGTGGATTATGAAGCCATACCAGGTCTCCTTTATGGTAGCCTTTTGAATTTGTTCGTAAATCATATCTGGCCTTCATCTTGTCACTTGTTATCTGAATTCGCCTTCTTATGAAACGATGCACTTCATCTAGTTGATTTCGTTTGTTCTCAACGTAGTCACATATAGGTTTGTCAGACGATGGAGTTACTCCAAATTTCAAATCAGCCGGTAATCTTACATCTGTACCGAAAACTGCTCTTGCTGGTGTTGTTGCTGTGGAATTATGCTGTGCAGACCGATATGCAAGTAGAAACCAAAAAGCCCAAAATTACGCAAACTTCTTTAAACACCGTTGATTCGAAGTTTCGCCCTTGGTCAGAATGCAGCTCTAATGGGACACCAAATCGTGTAATCCAATTGTTCACGAATACTTCAGCGACCATGTTCGCTTCTTGATTTGGAATAGGGTACACTTCTGGCCACTTGCTAAAGTAGTCCATTACTACCAACACATACCTATTTCCCAAGTTGCTCGTGGGGAACGGTCCCGCTATGTCCAACGCAATTCGTTCAAACGGAGCACCCGTGTTGTACTGTTGCATCTTACCTCGAGTCCTTCTATGTGGCCCTTTTGCTGATGAGCATTGGTCACATCTTCTTATAAAGTCTGCCACGGATTCCTGACACCCAACCCAGTAGAAGCGCCTCTTGACCTTTTCTGTGGTTTTAGCTATGCCTAAATGACCTCCACTGGATGCATTGTGATATTCTGAAATTACCTCCTTGATTCTGGACTTTGGTACCACCAGAAGGTTATTTGCGGTTTTGCCATCTTCACTTTCCCATGTCCGGTACAGACAACCATCACTAAGGTGCAAGCTTTGCCATTGCGCCCAGTATGCTTTAGATATCGGGCTTTCACTAGCCATTTCTTGCCAGTCTGGTCGGATGCCATGCTCTTTACTTTTCATGATTTTTGCAAGATCTGGGTCGTTCCGCTGCTCTTTTTGTATTCGTTCACTGGTCCAGGACTCTTCCGGAAGGGCATTTAAAAGCCGGATGTCTACAATGTGTTCCTTGCTTTCGGCTCGTGAACAATGTTTGCATTCAGTGCTGCAGGGACGATGCGATAAGGCATCAGCATTGCCATGATGATCTCCTTTACGGTGCTCAATTACAAAATCGTAGCTTTGCAATCGCTCAATCCATCGCGCTAGTTGACCTTCCGGATCCTTGAATTGTAGTAGCCACCGGAGCGCTGCATGGTCAGTCCTGAGATGGAATTGTTGTCCGTATAGATACTTATGAAAGTGTTTCACGCATTCCATTATGGCAAGTAGCTCCCTTCGCGTTACGCAGTAGTTTCGCTCTGGTTTTGACAAAGTTTTGCTGTAGTAGGCTATCACTTTTTCTTGTCCTTCTATTATCTGAGACAGTACTCCGCCGATTCCGTAGCCGCTCGCATCCGTATCCAATATAAATGTTTTGCCAGGTGTTGGGTAAGCTAATACTGGTGCGGAGCAGAGTTGTTCTTTGAGCTGTTCGAAAGCCTTATCTTGTGTAGCACCCCATTTGAATGCCTGGTTCTTCCTAGTTAGCTCATGTAAACTACTGGCTATGTTTGCAAAGCCGGGCACGAACCGTCTGTAGTAGGTACACAGGAAACTTCTTAGATCATGCAGGTTTGTTGGTTTTGGCCACTTTTTCACCGCTGCTATTTTCTCGTCGTCTGTGTGAACGCCTTTCGTGGTTACCTTGTGACCGAGATACCGAACTTCACGTTTGAAAAGTGAACACTTCCTTGAGTTCAGTTTCAGTCCAGCGGCTTCTATTCGTTCAAAAACCTCCTTCAATTTCGGTGCATCTTCACCTGTTGCTGTGCGAAGTTTTATACCAACTAATGGCACAAACTCTTTCACCAGGCCACTTTTTATTATCGAGTGAGACGCGCCAGTATCCAAAGTCAAAATAAATGCTTTATTGTTAATTTTTCCATCGATGGTCAGACTGTTAGGCACGCGTTCCATTTGAGAGATGAGAATGGTGGGGCAACCCGTTGTGGGAGCCAGCTCACGCCCCTTGGAACTGGCTCGTTTTAATTTAACGATGGCTTATACGTAGTCTCGTTAATGCTGTTCACCCCGTCTTCGAGTTTTTTCTTCCCTGGAGAGCTTGATCGAGAACGTTTTCGACGGCGATCCCGTGCCATATGTCCAGGTTTAGCACAATTAAAGCACTTTCCACTAAATGTGCCTTCACGTCGAACTACTGCAGCTTGCTCGGACTTGATCACTTGGCGTACCACTTCAACCAGATCATCCGTTTCAATCCCCAATTTCCGAACCTTATGTGTTGGACGACACATCAAACCAGCAGCTTCATATGTCAGCGCACTGCTAACAATTTCTGCAAAAGTCGCTCTCGGGGACATGATTGTTTGTCGTTTTGTTTCGGGATCACGTATGCCTTCGATGAATGTGTCAATTTTAATTATCTCAATGAAATCACTAGGTTTGCCAGCATACGAGATGTTGCACAGCCGTTCATTATCTGAGGCATATTGTTGAAGAGTTTCGCCAATCCGTTGTACCCTTGCTTTTAGTTCTACTCTGTGCAACTGGGTCATATAGCTACTGTCGTATTTCCGCTTCAAAGTATCCATCAACGCTTGATAGCTGTTGCGCTCGTGCTCTGGAACCTGCTGTAAAACTTCCGCTGCATTACCTTTTAATGCCACAATTAATGCAGAAGTTTTTTCGTTAACACCCCACTGATTTGCTAAGGCGGTTGTTTCAAATTGCAACTTGAAAACATCAAAAGCCGTCGATCCATCAAACGTTGGTGATTTTAATTTGATGGCACCAGAATCTCGAACGATTGTTGTTGTAGTTCCACTTAGTTCTATTGAATTAAAGCGATTTTCCAGGTGCCGAATCTTCTCGTCTATTACAACTTGTTTCTCGCTTAGCTCTTGTACTTTCTGGTCAGTCTGATCCATTCTTTCTAAGAATTGCTTTTGAATATCTAAAGAGGCCTCGGTAAGCTGTTCCTGCATGACGGTAGAGTTTTCTTCAAATTTCTCTTGCAACAGTGTAGCCATTCCTTTCTTAGATTCAGTAGAGTGTTTATCAAGTTGCTCCTGCATCTGCTGCATCATCGATTTCATAAACTCCATCATTTGGCCAGATGCGTCCGTTTTTTCCACTTCTTCAATTACACCACCTGCAACATCTTCTTCATAGAACTCATGTTCATCAACATTTACACCGTTGGCTTCCATAGCCTCTCGTAGTCTCACTTGCAGTTCTGCCTTAATACCGGATGAGGATAGATCCAATGATGCTAACTGTTGTTTCAGTTGCTCCACTTTCAGCTGGTTAAACTTCACCATTTTTTTAAGCAATCCCACCGCTGTCACCAATTGTTACGAAAATGCCTTTATTGGGCTGTTCGTATCGACTAGATTGCTTAAAAAAAATGTACAAATCAATTCTATTTTTCTTATTAAATTCAAATATAAAAATATCTCAAATATTTCAAAGAGAATCTAATTTCTAATCTTTCTGTACAAGTATATTTTTCAGCAGTGTTTTTGTTAAGTGATTTGTTTATTATTTACAACAATATTTTGTTGAAGTTATTTCTGATGTTAGTCAGTAATCTAAAAACAGTCAAGCAATAAAGTACGATTTCGTTTGTACTTCTACAATACTTATTATTCTGTATCGCTGCTAAAAAAGCTTAAAAGCTCAACATTTGGTGACCCCGACGTTTCACCGATTTTTTTCAATAAATTGAAGCCATTATCGTAACGGATATTTTTATTCGGGAATTTTCTTTGCGGAAGCAAGATTTGCAAACAATTTACAATACGAATTTTGATATAACTTCGTCACACATTTGGCTTATTTTAACGATTTACCAAAAATGTTAAAGTAGAAGGTGCGATGTAAATCGCTTTAGACAAACAAAAACTCGTGCTCACACGCATTTACTCCACCCTGCCAATCGAACATTTCGACCTTTTAATTATGTTTACACCTTAACCATTACATGGCGATCCTGCGGACATCGAACTAGGGTCAATATTCATCTCTTCCATATGAATCAGGAACAATTTAACGAGATTTTTGAAAAGTGAGTAAAATTCTAAAATACCATCCGTAGCCGGTAACGGTACAACCAGTGCTCCTCCCCTACGCACCAACTCTGCAGATAGCATGCTCGAAACCAATATTCATAGAAGAACACAGAGCCAGCGAACGGCATCAACGACAAAGCAAGAAAGAAAACAAATACTAAAAAAGGCGGTAGACGGAGTAACAAGATAAAACGAAAGATAGCGGATCTTTACAGGATCATCCCATTAACCATAAGCAAGCAACAAAAAAGCAAATTCATAAACAAACAATTGGATCTGAAACGAAAATTTTAATGGGATATTTCAAATGCAAGGAAGAAATGATAACCAAAAACGGGTATCGCTTCCGCAAAGAGCGTAAATGAAGAAAACACCGTGCTGCTGTACTCAAATATATCTACCTGCTCAATATTCATTATAAAAAATATGGAAACATATTGGATTAGTAACAATAAGACAGAACAATGTTTAAGCTATTATAGAAATATACATTTTAATCTAATTGATACATGGAATTCCAAGTTTTACATAGTTTGTTAGCAAAACTAAAGAAAACCCCAAATAGGACATTTACGAAGAATAACATAGAAGATAAAAAGAAATTATTAAATGAGATTTGGGAAAATTTAAACAAAAATATAGATAGTATAGACCGTAAAATTAATTAGACATAAAATTAAGTACGCAGATTAGTCATTATTCACAAGCCAGAAACAGACATGACCATTTTTAATATCGAATTAGCCCATAGGGCGATACCAGTTTTCACTGAGCAACATAAAGAATTAGAGGCATTTTTAACTATTGTTGAGCTACTATACAACACTTACGAAGAAGGTGCAAAGAAACAACTATTTAATTCATAAAAACGGCAGAATCCTTGTGACATCACTTTTTCTGAGCTTTGTCACAGAGTTCTTTCAGAAGCTTTTTCATGGCAAATTGTTACTGCCGGAATAATTGCCAATGCTTGACGACAGGTGGGTACCGTTCGAAAGAAAAATCCTTTCGATATTAAATTTGTTATGCTTCAGACAGGAATCGAACACACGACTTACAGATCAGAAGGCCAACGCACTAACCACTGAGCTACGGTACCCATCAAAAATAGAGCTAACACAAATATTTAGAGAATATCAATCGATTTTTTTCCTAGAATGAGAAAATCTTGCAACCAAAAATGTTTATAAACAAAAGCTAAACTTATCACAAGCAACATTAAACCACCACACATACAGAATATTCTGAAATCAAAAAATAAGTTAAAGATTTGATAGATAATGATATTATAGAATCCTCTTACAGAAGCTCTTATAGCGCATCATTACTATTAGTACCTAAAAAGACGACAAAAAGAAATGACGCTTAGTAGTAGAGTTTAGAAATGCGAGAATAGTAAATGATAAATTTCAACTAACAAGATTAAAGGACGTTCTAAACATGTAGGAAGAGCTTAATATTTTTCAACGCTAGATAATTACCCGACCTGACATATAGATGGCAGCAGTAGTTTGAAAAAAAAAATTACTTTGGTGAAAAGTGGCAACCTTATAAAACATATGCTTAACTTTCAAGCCGCCACAATGTTTAGTATTTGTTTTGGAGCCATCGAAAGTTAACGACCTCAGTGAATTTGTAAACATGGAAAAAATTGGTCACCGTTATGTAATTCAATACTTTCATTTGAAAGGTCTCAGTCCAATAAATATTGAAACCGAACTAGATTTTACTCTGGAGGAGTCTGCTCCTTCGTTTACGACCATAAAATATTGGGTGGCAGAGTTGAAACTATATCGTAGGAGCTTCCAAGACGAACACCGTAGTGGTCGACCAATTGAGTATTGGATGATCGCCCGCTGGAGGTGCGTGAGCTAGGTGAAATTACAGTCATTTCAATTAGTGCTATATATCGTATATTGACCGAAAATTTGGAGATGAAAAAGCCGTGTGCAAGATGGGTCTCGTTTGCTCACAATAGAACAAAACGAATAGAAACGTCGTGAAGATGTTTTTATAGGCGATGTTTCACAGTAATAAATCTTAGTTTTTGCGACGGGTCGTAACTATGGATGAGACACCTGAGACAAAGGAGCAGTCAAAACAGTCGAGTGAAAGGGGATAATTGTGTCCAAAGAAGGCGAAGACAGTTCCATCTGCAGTCAAGGTTATGGCGTCTGTTTTTTGGCATGCACATGGGATAATTTTTATTGATTATCTTCAAAAATGAAAAACAATCACCGACGAGTATTATACTAATGATGAAATAAATGAAATAAAAGAAAAAATACCGCATTTGGCAAAAAGAAAGTATTGTTTCATCATGACAATGCACCAGTTCACACATCCGCTATTGCGATGGCCAAAATCAATAAGGTAAAAGTCGAATTGCTTCAGCACACACCTTATTCGCCAGATTTAGCTCCTTCGGATTATTTTCTATTTGCAAATTTGAAAAATGGCTTGGTGGTAGAAGATTTGCAAACAATGAAGAGGTGGAGTCTGCGGTAGATGACTATTTTAATGACTAGCTCATTTCACAAATATCATTATATAAAAACTCTAGACCAATGACAGCATTTTCCACGAAGGATGGGCATTATCAATTCAAACGTTTACCATTCGTACTAAAAATCTTATCCAATAGTTTTCAACGTATGTATGTTAACAAGGGTATTAAAAAGTTGAAATTCAGAAGCTTTCCTATAAGTAGATGACATAATAGTATTCGGTTGCTCATTAAATCACCATAATCGAAACCTTATAAAAGCTTTCAATCGTTTTCAATCAAAAATCATATACCTAGGACACCCTATAACAGACAAGGGATTAGAAACAGATCCTACAAAATGAGAAGCGGTTATGAAATACCCACAACCAACTAATACTGACAAAGTAAGGAGATTTGTAGCCTTTTTTTAATTATTGCCGACGATTCATATCGGATTTTGCAGCACAATATCCAAACTTTGATAAGCTTATTATTCTAACTACAGACTCATCTGATTTAGCACTATGAGCAGTACTCTCACAATGAGCGATGGGTGATGATTTACCAATATCTTATGCAAGCAAATCTTTGCAAAAACATGTCTTCAACAAACCAATAATTGAAAAAGAATTACTAGCTGGGGAATAAATATTTTTAAACCATACCTTTAGGAGAAAAAAAATTTAATAGGCACTAGTGGCGTAGCCAGGGGAATTAGGACTTGTTAAAAAAGAAAAATTATATATACATATTTAAAAATCATTCATTAAAAATTTTTTTAAAATACATCTTTTCATCTAATCCCCCTTGCCAAAATCCTGACTACGCCACTGGCGGCCACTGATCATAGACCACTAGTCTCACTGTTTTTACATAAGAATCCATCTTCAAAGATGACAAGAATCCGACTAGATTTATCGGATTATAATTTTGAGGTAAAAGTAACACTAACGCGGACGCTCTCTCATATATGAAATTAGATAGCAGCAACCTCAAACAATTTATATCACAAAAAGAGAACGAAGAAACTGCGGAGATACTATTACAGACAAGAAGCACAGAAAAAGCAACTGATAATGCGAGCAATAATAAAAAAGAGCAAAGGCAACAAAAAGAACACACTAATGTGGTTACATCGTTCTTTATCATACATTAATGATCTAGCCCTTAGTGATAATGACTATATTTTGAAATCGATGAATATATATACATTCAAACAAACGTATAACCGGTTACAAATGAATAAAGCCTCGCCAATAAAAAAAATAAATAAATATGTGGCACTTAAAGCCCCAAAGGGCTCATTGGCCGAGCTTCTCTTCTATTACTGTTGTGCGTCTTAAATTTTGGACAGTATTAGAATGGACCTACTTATTTTAGCCGGTTCCGAACGGCAGAACACTTGTGACATCACTTTTTCTGAGCTTTGTCACAGAGTTCTTTTTAGAAGCTTTTTCATGGCAAGTTGTTACTGTCGGAAGAATTGCCAATTGCTTGCCGACAGGTGGGTACCATTCGAAAGAAAAATCTTTTCGATATAAAATTTGTTATGCATCAGCCAGGTATTGAACCACGACCTACAGATCAGAAGGCGAACACACTAACCACTGAGCTACGGCACCCAATAAATATATTAATTTACAAAGCTCCAGTACAAAGATAAAAATTAATCGATGAATACCATAATTCATGTACGGCAGGACACTTGGGATTAAGGAAAATAATCTAAAAACAAAGATACATATGGAAGGACATGGAAAAATGGTAAAAGAATACATAAATATTTAATTGTGCAATATGTACTAAAAATAAAACAACACGACATATAAAGGAAAAACTAATAGCAACAGATACACTAGCAGCTAATTTCGAGAAAATTTCAATTGACACAGTAGGACCATTACGACTGTCAAATGGTAATAGATATCTACTAACAATGCGATGTGATCAAAGGCGCAGAGAGGAGAATCGCAACCACCCTTGTCGAACAATTTATACTCAAGTATTGTTGTATCAAAATACGTAAATCAAACAAACAGAATTTACCAATGAGCTAATGAACAAATTATATTATATGTCAATTATTAGACACACGACAAGTATTCTCAACTCCAGATCATATAGGATATCTGGAAAGAAATCACAGAGTACTTAATGAGTATTTGCTTTCTTTCACTGATGATCAGTAATAGGACAATTACCAACTGTTGAGTTATGTGTTTACATATAACACAAAACCACATGTAGATACTATGTAATAACCATTTAGATTAGTTTTCGGATTAGTTTTGCTGAACAACAAAAACAAAATCTACGACTTAGATAATTACGCTAATGAGTTAAAAGTTATGGTGAAAACGTCGATAAATAAAACTAGGATAGATGATAGATAGTGTAAAAGAGTAAAGAAAATTATACTAAGATAAAAATACTAACACATTTAATTAAAAATCGGAAACTCAGTATTCAATAAAAAAAGGAGTAAATTCATTTGTAAATATAAATGGAACAATTAAGGAATTCTTCCGATAGAGGAGTTAGATTAGGTTAAGCGGCCGCCCCCCAAACGGGGCGAACTTAGGCTAAAAATAGGCCCATTGTGCTACCGTGCATCAATGAAGCTTTCTATTCTGCTCCCTCTGTTAAACGGAACCATTGCGATTTCCTAATGAGTAAAGCAATGTCCCCGACATCCATGGGTGCTAGCTCAGTGGTATCTGTAAAAAAGGCACTCCCCAGTAGAGTGTGCCTCTACTGGGGAGTGCCCAGTTTAGGAAATGGTAAACAGTTTTCTCCTCTTCCTCGTCCTGGCAGCTACAACAAAAATCTTTGGCAGGTAAACCAAGCCTGGTAGCATGCCTACCCACAAGCCAGTGGCCCGTGAGTACAGCAACTACATTACTGATAGTTTTCCTACTCATTGACAATAGTGAACGAGTTCTTCTATTGTCAAGAGATGGCCAGACTTTCCTAGTAGTAACACAAGTGAGGTAATGTTGTGTGACAAGAAGCCTGCACGTTGCAAGATAAATTCCTGCTTGATGGGATGGATAGACTTCTGGCAACCTAGTGCCCGATCTCGCCAATTCATCTGCCTCACAGTCATCCGCTAGCTTGTTAAGAGCTGAGCGGCATTTAAGGGAAAGTGCCAATTTGGCGAAAGTTCCTGTGAGAGATTTAATAGCAGTTTGGCTGTCGGTGTAGATATAATCATCCTTGAAAAATATTGTGTTACAGCGAAGCCACGTCGTCGCCTTCTATATAGCCATAAGCTCGGCTTCAAAAACGCTTCAAAGTCGAATAATCGGAATTTAAACTTAACGCGTAAGAAATCAGAAAAGACGCCACCTCCTAACCTTCCCTCTAATTTGGAGCCGTTTGTGTACAATTGTACCGATTTAACTCCAGTTTCGATGACAATACCCCTATTCCATTCTTTCCTTGAGGATATATGGGTTGAGAATCTATTGTCAAAGCATGGTATGGGAATGGTATAGTCAATAGTATTCGGAATTGTAGTGCACTCCCCCAGGATCTTTGAATGACCGTATCCTGGTTGAGCCCAGCCTGAAGCCATATTAAGCATTATTGCTGATATGAGCGCCCTCTGCTTGCAAAATAGATCCACATGGAGTGATACCATAGTGAGTAGATTGCTTTTGACGGGGTGGTTCTTAGAGCACCTGTTGTCAACACTGCAGACGTCCTTTGAACCTTGTCCATTAACCGTCTGTGTACGTCCTTATTTAAGGATTACCACCAGACTATCACTCCGTAAAAAAGAATTTGTCTGACCACCGCGGAGTATAGCCATGATACGATTGTAGGACTTATCCCCCATCTTTTCCATATGGCTTTCTTACAGGAATAGAGTACTACTGTTACTTTACGAAGCCTTTCCTCCGTGTTTGGTTTCCAACTTAGTTTACTATCTAAAGTTATACTTAAGTACTTCTCCTGTTCAGCTAGCTTTAGACTAGTTCTCCCAATTCTAGGTAAGGTAAAAATAGGTATTTTATGCTTTCTAGTAAAGAGGACTAGCTCAGGATTGATGGCCATACCAGAGTTTGAAGCCCATTTGGACAGGATTGATAAACCATTGTTAATCACTTCGGTGAGTGTATTCAAATATTTTCTCGATGCCACAAGTGCCACGTCATCTGCCAGCCACCGCTTTGGAACCCGTGGCCTGTAATGATATCTGAAATTCATTGATGGTTAAGTTCCACAGAAGAGGCGATAACACACCCCCTCGTGGGGTGCTCTTAATCGCAAATCTACTAATAGATGATATACTCAATTTTGAGTTTATAACTCTTTGTCTTAGCAAGAGACTAATGAATCAAATAATAGGTTCATCCACCTTAAGCATAGTAAGAGAATATTCGACTGCTTCTGGATTTATGTTATTGAAGGCCCCCTCAATATCTAGAAAGGTGATCAGACTATATTCTTTGCATATATATTTCGATCGTCTGCATAAGTGAGTGGAGGGCTGTCTAAACGGATTTCCCTTTGTTATATGCATGTTGCAATGAAGAGATATTCTTAGCATTTAAGGACCCCTTTAAGTGCACATCTAGTAGTCTTTCAAAGGATTTTAATAAGAAGGATGATAGACTTATAGGTCTAAAATAACTTGACTTTGAGTGAGACGTTTAAACACCACGTTTACTTTTAGCCATGTCTTGGGGACATAGTATAGTCTTAGGCATGTGAAGCAGATTACCTCCAACCAAGGTATTGGAAGATCCGCACACTTCTACAACGTCAGCGACTATAAGACCATCAGGTCCTGGTGACTTGAATGGTTTAAAATTATTTATCGCCCAAGTAATATTTGTTTTATTGATTATTTTGTGCGAGACGTCGTAGGTATTATTATTAACAGGCCCTAATGCACTGCAACCAGATTTGATCTATTCTGCAGCCTTTAGGTAACCCTAAATTTTCAGTCTTTTAATAAATTTCAGCACTTTGTTGGGTTCGTTATTTCGCAATTTATATGAAAGCACTGTACTATCAACAAAGTGGTTTATTCTTGGTCTGCCAAGAGCTTGGCATTCACAGAGAATGTGGTCCGAACTTTCGATGTCTAAGTTGTAGAATCTGCAGACATCAGCGTCAGATAGATCTAACTTCTTTAAGTGGTATCTGAGGCCGCAGTGTAATGTGAAATAACCACAAAGTATACGTAGGTCAGCTCTACCAACCGTGAGTATCATTTTAGATATCCCTTTATTTAGGATTAGGGATTGTTTTGCTTGACGCTGCCCTGCACTATTGAGCCAGTGTTCTGCAAATTTCTTTGCCTTCCATTTCCTGATAACCTCCTTGGCGTGCAATCTAGCCAAGCCACAGAAGGGTTCAGGGCCGATCAGGGGATTTTTGGCGCCCATTTTGGCTACCTTATGTGCTATTTCGTTCCCCTCGTGTCCTTCATAGCCAGGTATTCACCTTAATACTCCAGTATTTAGGTTTGCTAGCTAATTTAGAAGGCTGAGGTATTCATCTACTAATTTAGAGGTGATTATGAAAGCCTTTAAAGCTGCTTGGCTGATAATATATAAATGTGGGATTCCAGTATCTTTCTTCGAAGAATGGCATGAACTTCCGCTTGGAAAATTGTTAAGTAGAAACGCATTGGGATTGATCGTCTGAATTTGGGGTCATAAATTCCCGCACCGGTTCCACCATCTTCTACCTTCGACCCGTCCTTGTACTAGACTTGTGAGCCTTTCTTGAATGTGACTGAATCTTTCTTCCATGCGTCTCTTTCGCTTATAACGATTTCGAAGTGTCGGAAATACAAGGTGTGACAATTATGTATTAAGACTGCCTCTAGAAAACACAATTAAAACACGATATCTGCTAATTTTTCGGTATATTTATTCGAAATATTCTCCTCCTGATTCAATCATCGATTTAATAGTGATTCAAACCCGTCTTCCAGCTCATTTTTCGGAATTGCCTCCAGTGCCCTCGTCTGAATGGCATGTATGGTCTGAATGTCATCAAAAAAGCATCCTTTCAACTTCAATTTCAGTTTTGGGAACAAAAAGAAGTCGCACGGTGCCAAATCAGGTGAATACGGCGGGTGATTCAACACACAGACCTGATTCCGAGCCAAAAATTGACGAACAATGAGTGCTGTGTGACTCGGTGCATTATCGTGCAACAGAGACCAAGGTTTTGCTATCGAAGACAGTGATGAGCATTGTTTTGAATTTTGATGGAACTTTTCGTGTTTTTTTTTTTGGCTTGTGGTGATTTTTTTGATTTCCATTCCGCACTTTGACGCTTGATTTCTGGATCGTATTGGAAACACCATGTTTCATCACCCGTAACAATTGTTTTCGGGAATTTTAGATCATTTTCTGCAGCTGCAACCATGTCTCTAGAATGACTGACTCTGATTAATTTTTGGTCCTCGGTCAATGTGTGTGGAATAAATCTCCCGCAGACCTTTGTTTTGCCCAAATCCTCGTGAAGAATGAATCGGATAGTTTCTCTGTTGATGTTTAAGGCATCTTCCATCATTTTCACTGAAGCATTGCGGTCTTCTGTAATAAAATCACGAACTTTCTGAATCGTTTCCGACGTCCGCACTGAAATAGGCCTTCCTTCTTTTATTTCATCTACCAGCGACTCTTTGCCATCCACAAACCGTTTATGCCATATAAAAACATTTGATGTCGATAAACAATGTTGATGATGTTGCATCATTCCGAATGTTGCTGATGCACTTTTACCATGCGTGGAATTTAATGACCGCTCTTTGCTCCATGTTAAAATTTCAACATGAAACGAACACGTGTTTTGTAAAATGAATGTCAATAAATATTAAATGTCAACGAAATGAGATGAAATTTTGACAGTTAGTAGAGGAAAGTTGAAGCTTCAAAACGCATGTGCTCACAGATAGATCGCGCTTGGTTGCTTAGATATGCCTCGAGTCTTAATATATAATTGTCCCACTTGTATGATATTTTTGGAGGGATATGAAAAAGTACCGTAGCGTCGGTGGGACAAGTTTTCATTGCCCCCGTGATGCCAACACAAGTGAGACGAAACAGCTTATTAAGTTCTGTTGCTGCCTTAATTTGTCTAACTCTTGGACACCATGCGAAATTTGCATAAGTTACAATCGGTTTTATGACCGTGGTGAAAGTCCAGTATGTCATATCGGGATTTAACCCCCATGTTTTTCCAAAAGGCCTTGAACAGGCAAAGAATGCTCTGGTAGCTTTGGTATTGACTTTCTTTAAATGCAAAATCCATGTTACCGTTTTGTCTAGGATTACTCCTAGATAGTTCGCTTCATTGGAGAATTGTAAAGTAGTACCATTGAATGTTGGACCTAATAAGTTAATATTCCTTTTCCTTGTGAATGGCACTAGTGCAGTTTTCAGTGGATTGATGGTAAGTCCCTTTTCTTTGCACCCTTTTAGTAATATATGTTAGGGCCTATTGCATACGTTCCGATGTCATGCCAGCCCACTATATATACTACTAAGTTATCTGTGTAGTAGTAAATCCTAAATTGTTTAGTTTGTGGAGTTCATCTATAACTTAAGTCCACAGAAGAGGAGAGATGACGTCCTCTTGAGGGCACCCTCTTGTGGCTATGGTAGACTTTAGTCATCCACCAAGTTCGACACTAATTGTTCTAGATTTGAGCATGGATAAGATCCATCTGATTATAAGTGGCGATACTTCTTTTAGACAGAGGGCATTATTAATGGCCTCATATGAAGTGTTGTCAAAAGCTCGGATATATCAATGAATGCACACAGAGCTATTTACATGAATTCAATAGGCTTTTAAGGAAAAATGAGCTGAGACTAATAGGTCTGTAGGATTTAGGCAATTGATCTGATTTTTTCCCTGCTTTTGGAAGAAACTCCACCTTGACCTCCGCCCATCTTTTTGGTATATGGCCTAAGAGTATACTAGCTCTGTATAGTTGGGTCAGTGAAGGGACTATGGATCTAGCTCCTTGCTGTGGTAAACAAGGGTAGATCCCATCCGGCTCTGGAGATTTGTATGGATTAAAGGATGAAATAGCCCATTGTACCCGTTTATTATGGAACATTCTTTACACTAGTTTTCTGCCTTTAGTTTTGGTGTTGATAACTCTATCAACTAGTGTTGGATGCCCAGAGAACAAAGAATTACCCGGGAAGTGGGTATCCAGTGCACGTTCCATATGACTTTTTAAGGGTACATATGCCATTTGAGTAATCTTTTCAGGGTGTTTGGTATCATAAAGCGTAAACCCATTTATTGAAAAATTACATATTATGAATGGGTTAAAACTTGTAAAAATACATCGTATTTTGAAATTTAAACAATCAAATTGGTTAAAGAATCACGTCGATCGTAATACATATTATAAAAACCTTAAAAAAAAATGTGTTCGAAACAAATTTGTTTAAACAAAGCGTTGCAATGGCTCCAGAGCAGGGACTCTCTCAAAAACACTACGTAGGAAACCACAACCATGACCGAATAACCACATCCACCCGGGTTGGGGTTTACACACTAAAAAAAGAAGGCTTACAATTACAAATGCAGTATCACGATCTATCAACAGAAGGAGGAGTTAAAGATTGCCGACAGCGGCTGAGTAGTTACGCGAAAGAACATCAAGCCAGGCAGACCATTGCTGAAACCGATGCCGGACTAGCTCCATCGGTTAATGTCACCATACCTCCATTAAATTCATTGCCAGTTGTGTCGGTAAATATAGCACCACCATTGCCTACTTCATTACCGGGTTACGAAGTAATGCATACAGTACAACGCTGGGGGCTAATATTCGATGGCAAGAGAAATTTTTTCGAATTAATTGAGCATATTGAAGAATTAGCGGACTGGTACTTGACATCGTTCGATAGGTTACTTTTGCCAATGAACGAATTATGCCACCACAGAGCTAGACATTGCCATAAGAGAGAGACCGTGCACAATTGGCAGGAATTTAGGGAGGCAGCCATGCGATTCTTCCTGCCACCGTGATATATACATCGGCTAGAAGACGATATCGCTAGACGGAGACAAGGGCCACGCGAAAAAGCGAAATAATTTATAAGGAGTTTCATGGCACTGACACTGCAATACCCGCGACTAAAATGGGAATGTCATCTAGAACGTGTATATGACGGGCTACGGCCAGAGTATCAGCTGTACATAAAACGATGTGAGTTCGACGATATCGATATGTTAATGGCACTCGCGGGTGAATACTATCATATTGGTGCAGAAGAATTACGACGAAACAGGCCACACCCTACTAATGCATTGAGTCAAAAGGGCACACACAAGCACACAGCGATACATATGGTGAGAGAAGGACAACACAATGAGGAGTTACACCCTGATTACCGGATATATCCCAACATAACTTACTTACTTATGTGGCCATAACAACCGAGTATTGATTTAGGCCGAAAAGAACAGAACAAGAACAGCATTACTGCTGTTAATGCTGGTTCCAAGATAGATAAAGTCCTTCAAAATTTCAAAAGCATAGTTATCAACAGTGCCGTGCTGTCCAAGAAGCAGGGCGTCCTTTTTTGTTGATACTAGGTACTTCGTCTTGCCATCGTTCACAGTGAGACCCATCCGACGCGACTGTCTTTCCAAATCTGCGAATGCTGCACTGATTGCTAGCGCGTTAATGTCGATTATGTCAATATCGTCGGCATACGCTAACAGCATGACACTTTTGTTGAAGATAGTGCCATTATGCCGCAGATCAGCAGCTCGTATTATTTTCTCCATAATAAGATGGAAGAAGTCGCACGATAACGAATCACCTTGTCTGAAACCCCGTTCGGTATTAAACGGTGCGGAGAGGTCCTTCCCAATTTTTACTGCACAACGGGAGTTATGCAGTGTTATTCTACAAAGTCGAATGAGCTTTGCAGGAATACCGAACTCAGACATTGTTGCGTAGAGGTAATCCCTTACCGGAATGTCGAAAGTAGCTTTGTAATCAACAAATAGGTGGTGTGTGTCGATCTGTTTTTCTTGTGTCTTCTCCAGGATTTGGCGCAGTGTGAAAATTTGGTCGATGGTAGATTTACCAGGTCTGAAGCCACACTGATAAGGTCCAATCAGATTGTTGAGCATAGGCTTCAACTTTTCACACAAATCGCTCGGTAGGACCTTGTATGCGATGCTCAGGAGACTTATTCCACGGTAGTTGGCGCAAATTGTGGGGTCTCCGTTTTTATGTACAGGACAGAGAACACTGAGCCTTCAATCATCAGGCATGCTTTCATCCAACCATATTCTGCTTATGAGCTGGTGTATGCTGATGAGCAGTTCATCGCCTCCAGTCTAAACAACTCAGTAGGCCGCCATCAGCACCTGCAGCTTTGTTGTATTTCAGCCTAGATATGGCCTCTCTCACCTTGTCATGGTCGGGGGATGGAACATCTATACCATCATCCGTGATTGTGGAATTCGGAAGATCTCCACTGGCGGGATTGTTCTAGGCGTAACCATTCAATAACGTGGAGAAGTGTTCTCTCCATAAGCTAAGTACACTCTGGACTTCTGTAACCAGATTCCCATTGTTCCCACCACAGGAAGAGGCTCCAGGGCTTAAACCGCCACTCAAACGTGTTCTAGTGGATTTTCCGAATGGATTTTCTGAATTTTCCGACGGTTGGACCAAAATTACCTTCCTTGTCCACCCTGGCATTGAAGTCGCCAACCACGATTTTGATATCCTGTCGGGGGCAACGGCTTCAAACTTCTTCGAGGCGCTGAAAGAAGCTCTCTTTGGTCGAATTGTCCTTCTCATCCGTCGGAGCGTGGGCACATATTAAGGTTATGTTAAAAACTTTTGCCTTATTGCGGATTGTTGGAAACTCATTCACCCTAATTCTTACTGGCAACAAATCCACATCCGAGTTGTGTCTTTGCGCATGGCAATTGCAATATATATCACAGGATGCTCTTTTAGACCAACCCTGTCCCGTTCATCGGACATCAACCAGCTGGGTAGAGTCACTTTTCCTATAGAGGGACCGGACCTTCCAGGTGCATATCCGTAAATCGTGGTCCTTATTTCCTTTGCGGGAGTCATCAACAAAAGGGGTAGTCCTTATCCGAGGCACCATGTGATTTTTAATTGGGTGATAGTTTTCATGTGGTGCCTCCTAAGCCCGACGCACAACCTCTAACCGAGGAGGTTTTCGCCACACACTTTAGCCGCCTCCTATCGGGTGCCAGAAAAACGTAGCCCGGTGGTCGCTACGTGGAGGACCCCTCTTAAAAAATGAAGGTGACATCACATAGCAAGCAGAACTAGCTACATGATGGCACCCTCATTACAGAGTGAAGGTGTCATCACATAGCACACAGAACAAACTACATGACGTCCAGTGAGTTGACTTGTGATGAGTTCAACAAGGAGAGCGCTAGCCCCACCCGACTGAGGCAGTTAGACACGTTACCTTGCAAAAACATCACCAGATCACCACCAGTGCATATGGAACACAATTTTCCATTTTCTAGATCATACTTATGTCCTGTAGATACAATGAAATGAATTGTAAAGTCACTCTCAAAGATTCAGCAAGCTCCTACCTAAATGGAAATTTAATGTTTATCTAAATTGAAATTTTGCAAATTACCTTTTTTTCCCAATACTATCATGAACAGACATGTAAATCTCTATGTCAATAGTAGGCCACTTAATAGGTATGCAAGAGGTCAAGAGAAAGGGAGAGGGAGGTACATGTCTAAATAAACAGAACGCTGCCTAATACGCAGTAAATCGATTTATTATTAATTGCTCGATACACCTCAAACAGATCGCACGCTCATATAAATTAAACATATTTGTATATTTCTCTGGTTGTGTGGTTTACATCAATGAAAATAGTTTATAGTTTAGTTTAACAACATTATTTGTAGTTCATGTATTTCACTAGTATTTAATAATTTGCAATAATTTAAATATTAACGTTCATGAAGTGCACTCTACTCTTCTCAGTGAAATTTAAATTTTTTTTTACTTAATTAAAATGATTAAGTAATTATAATATTTATTTAATGTTGTGGTTTCCTGTCTGAAAGTTGGCTATTATGTTTAACGATTAGTACAATACCATGACGTCATTTAATGTTTTCTTTGTTTCTTCTTGCGTCGCACATCGCGCCGGCCTTGCACTTGTGCAAGAGAAGATGAAAACTCTCGTCCCAAAATTGACAAAACACAGATCACCTCATACAAACCAATATCTATTAACCCATGCGTTGCGAAAGTTCTGGATAGAATCATAGCGAATAGGTTGTGGTGATTCGTTAGAAATAAAAAACTCATTCATAATAGACACATTGTATTCAAAAAAGGCATTTTGGTTACGACGCTTTATTATACGCATACCTCCTGAATGCCAACTCCTTGTCTGCAAAGAAACACATATCCATAATTTCGCTTGATTTTGCTAAAGTTTTCGACAGAATAGAAATTCATTCAATAATTGAACAGTTACAGAAATGTAAATATGGGCCACGAATCTGCAGCTATATCAAATATTTCATGACCAACAGAAATATACGGGTTAAGGTAGATAACATTTTATGGACAGTCAAAGAATCTTAAATGAGATACCGCAATGCGCACCCCTTTCGCTAATACTATTATTAATAGCTTACAATTAACTATCGTAAACCTAAGCCCGCTATTTCAGGATATTAAAACCTGGTGTACATACTCTGGTGTTACGCACTCTATTCCAAAATGTATACATCTGTACGTCTGTCTGAAACACAATTGTGCATCCATAATACTTAGTAACAACATTCAATTGAATAGCAACTTAACAACTTAAGAATTCGGTGAATTGTTTTTAATAAAAGATACAAATACACATTCAGGAAAATCTTGCTCAACGCCTTAATATAATAAAGTGCTTCTCAAGCTCTAAATTCAATTGCAACGCGTTTACTCTCATAAACATTAGAAAGGCGCTACTCATTTCCAAAATAGATTTTGGTCCCACCATATTCATGTTCATGACATAAAGTACAATGAGAAAGCTAAATACCATTTTAAACGCACCACTAAGAGCAGCGTTTGGAGCGTACAGAAAAACACCGGTGAAAAACATGCTTTTTGAAACTTGCATAGCTCCCATCGAAATAAAAAGGGACTACTTAATGACCAAAACTAATTAACATTCTTATGAACAGCAATGATACTCCACTTTTGAAAATCATAAAAATAAAATAAATATGTGTCACTTAAAGCCCCCATGGGGTCATTGGCCGAACTGCTATTCCATTACATTTTGTTCGTGTTAAATTTTGGACAGCATTAGAAGGGACCTACTTATTTTAGCCGGTTTCGAACGGCAAAATTATTGCGATATCACTTTTTCTGAGCTTTGTCGCATATTACCAACCACCATGGCAACTCATTAATAACTAATACCTCAGTTCGAAAATACTGCAAATCCCAAATATATATCCTGCAGAAATTATTGCAATAATGACTGCAGTAAACTTTGTTAATAATAATCGGGGAAAATTTGGAATTTACTTTGAATCTCTCTCATCAATGGAAGCAATATGCAACCCAGAAAACTATAACTATTACCCCTCCCTCATAGGAGGAATACTGACAGACAAACACTCCAAACTAATACTTATCTAGATTCCAGCACATGTAACATTAAAGGGAACGAACAGCTAAATTTGCCATTTCAGTACCAGTAATAAATACCGTAACCGTATGCTTTAACAACATAAACAATTTCCTCAAAACTAAATACACAAAAATACACAAAATTCAAGCTTGGCAGAAACGCTCAGCATGGTACAAACAAATCAACACCCAGAAAGCAACTCTCCCCGATTACGCAAAATAACATTTTAATGACATACCCCTTTTTAGATTAGACATAGTGAAATACACAAGAATACGACACACTAATTAAACACATCAACATTTAATAGACAATAATCAGTGATACATGCCCATACTCTAACACATCACCAAGAACCATATCCTATTATCTTGCACTTCCTTTAACAATCACAGAAATCTCATCTTCCATAATGACAATCCCATCCAATTGATCAATATATATATATATATATATATATATATATATATATATATATATATATATATATATGTATATGTATATATATATATGTATATATATATATATATATATATATATATATATACTTACTTACTTATGTGGCCATAACAACCGAATATCGATTTAGGCCGAAAATAACATGCTTCGCCAGCCATCTCTGTTCTTCGCTAGCTGGCGCCAGTTAGAAATTCCAAGCGCCGTCAGGTTCTCCAGTACTTGGTCTTTCCACCGGAGGTTTGGTCTTCCTCTTTTGCGTCGTCTTCCAGCGGGTTCCGAATATAACACCTTCTTAGCTGGAGCGTGTTCTTCCATTCGCTCGACATGACCTAGCCAGCGCAGCCGCTGGATTTTGATACGCTTTACTATGTCAATATCGGCATACAGCTCGTACAGCTCATGGTTGTACCTTATCCGGTACTCGCCACCAACGCAAATAGGTCCAGACGCCTGGACTCTTTGTTTGTTGACACTAGATACTTCGTCTTGCCCTCGTTCACCGTGAGACCCATCCGAAGCGACTCTCTTTCCAACTCTGAGAATGCTGCAATGACTGCTCGCGTGTTCATGCCGATTATGTCAATATCGTCGGAATACGCTAACAGCATGACACTTTTGTTGAAGATAGTGCCATTATGTCGTAGATCAGCAGCTCGTATTATTTTCTCCATAATAAGATTGAAGAAGTCGCACGATAACGAATCACCTTGTCTGAAACCCCGTTCGGTATTAAACGGTGCGGAGAGGTCCTTCCCAATTTTCACTGCACAACGGGAGTTATGCAGTGTCATTCTACAAAGTCGAATGAGCTTTGCAGGAATACCGAACTCAGACATTGTTGCGTAGAGGTAATCCCTTACCGTACTGTCGAAAGCGGCTTTATAATCAACAAATAGGTGGTGTGTGTCGATCTGTTTTTCTTGGGTCTTCTCCAGGATTCGGCGCAGTGTGAAAATCTGGTCGATGGTGGATTTACCAGGTCTGAAGCCACACTGATAAGGTCCAATCAGGTTGCTGAGCATAGGCTTCAACCTTTCACACAGTACGCTCGATAGAACCTTGTACGCGATGCTCAGGAGACTTATTCCACGGTAGTTGGCGCAAATTGTGGGGTCTCCTTTTTTATGTACAGGACAGAGCACACTGAGCCTCCAATCATCAGGCATGCTTTCATCCGACCATATTCTGCTTATGAGCTGGTGCATGCGGGTGAGCAGCTCATCGCCTCCGGTCTTAAACAACTCGGCAGGCAGGCCATCAGCACCTGCAGCTTTGTTGTTCTTCAGCCTTAAAATGGCCGTTTCAACCTCGTCATAGTCGGGTGGTGGAACATCAACACCATCATCTGTAATTGGGGTTATCGGGCATTCTCCTCCACTGGCGGAATTGTTCGTAGCATCGCCATTCAGTAACGTGGAGAAGTGTTCCCTCCATAGGCTCAGTACACTCTGGACATCCGTAACCAGATTCCCATTTCTATCACGACAAGAAGAGGCTCCGGGATTTAAACCTCCACTCAGGCGCTTGATCTTTTCAAAGAATTTTCGAGTCTCATTCTTGTCGGTACACCTCTCTATCTCCTCACACTCGCGTCTTTCCAACTCCCTCTTCTTGCGCCTGAAAAGACGTCTCTCTGCACTCCTTTTCTCTCTATACCGCTCCTTAACAGCTCGCGTTACGCCTGCACGCAGGGTTTTTCTGTAGGCGGCGTCTTTCTCTGGGGTAGCGTCGCGACACTCCTGATCATACCACTCATTCCTCAGAGGCCGGTAGTAACCGATTACCTCCTCGGCAGCAGTAGTCATGGAGTGGGATATATGTGTCCACCGTGCGCATGTATCATCAAGTGGGGGAGTGTTCTGCATAAGCAGATCCGATAGTCGAGTGGCAAATTCATCTGCTGTCACTGGTGATCGCAGCTTACTGACGTCGAGCTTTCTATGTGTGGGACTTCTCTTCTTATTTGCGACACATAAACGTGTGCGCATCTTAGCTGCAACAAGGTAGTGATCCGAGTCGATGTTGGCACCACGGATCGATTTCACGTCCATCACACTGGAAGCATGCCTTCCGTCAATCACCACATGATCAATTTGGTTTCTTGTACGTTTATCTGGAGACAACCATGTCGCTTTGTGGATGTCGAGATGCTGGAATCTGGTACCACCAACTATCATGTTTCGTGCTGCAGCGAAGTCGATCAGCCTCATTCCGTTATCGGAGGTGTTCTGGTGGAGGCTGAATTTTTCAACAATTGAATCAAAGGTACCTTTCTTGCCCACCCTGGCATTAAAGTCGCCAAGCACGATTTTGATATCGTGGCGGGGGCAGCGGTCATAAGCTTCTTCGAGGCGCTGAAAGAAGCTCTCCTTGGTCACATTGTCCTTCTCATCCGTCGGAGCGTGGGCACATATAAGGCTGATGTTGAAAAATTTTGCCTTGATGCGGATTGTGGCCAGCCGTTCGTTCACAGGCGTGAACTGTGATACAAGATGTCGTAGTCTCTTGCTGACCAAAAATCCACATCCTAATTCGTGCCTTTCAGCATGGCAACTGTAGTAGATGTCACAGGACGCTCTTTTGGAGCAGCCCTGTCCTGTCCATTGCATTTCCTGGAGAGCGGTGATGTCAGCTCTGTATTTTTCGAGGACATCAACCAGCTGGATAGAGGCACCTTCCCTATAAAGGGATCGGACATTCCAGGTGCATATCCGTAAATCGTGGTCCTTTTTTCGTTTGCGGGGGTCATCAACAAAAGCGGTAGTCCTTATCCGAGGCATATTTGTTTTTTTCATTGGAGGGGTTTTTTATGTGGCGGGTCCCAAACCCAACGCACAACCTCTAACCGAGGAGATTTTCGCCACTCACTTCAGCCGCCTCCCAGCGGGTGCCAGGAAGACGTTGCCCGGTGGTCGCCACATGGAGGGCCCCCATTAATAATAATGAAAGCGCCATCACAGAGTAAGCAGAGCAAGCTATATGACTACCCCTCATTAACAAATAAAGGTATCATCACATAGCGCTCAGATCAAACTACATGAAAGCCAGTGAGTTGACTTGCGATGAGTTCAACAAGGATTGCGCTAGCCCCACCTGGTTGAGGCAGTTAGACACGTTACCTTGCGAAAACACCACCAGACCACCATATATATATATATATATATATATATATATATATATATATATATATCTAGTTAAACTATTAACTTCAAAGCGATTAGTACTATATTTTTAAATATAGTTAGTAAAATGATATTTATGAAGATATAGACCTGGCTTTCATGCTTTCATGTATAAGCAAATACTTTCAGCAGAGCGAATACCAATAAATTTGGTGTTTACATCAGATGGTGGAAGAAAGGGAAAATATGGATTTCGTTTGACTCTACCAAATGATGAGGTGGTCGACATCGACATAGCTTTTTCTATGCTTAGTACTGCGAAAAATGAAGATAGAGTATTTAGCGATGAACCTACTAAAACGACACCATCAATTTCAAGTACGGGGGGGGCAACAAAACATTTTTTCACCGTGACTGAAGCTATTGAAGCATTCAGGCAAGATTTGATACACAAGGAGCAAGAAATTAATGGTATAATTCAAAGTGAGTGTCCTTTCTACAGACATTTTAAACTGCTTTATGATTCCGGTACATACATGCACTTATGATTCAAACTACGAGAAACGAGGTATGAGTATTCGATGTAGTGAATATCGCGAAGTTGTAACTGAACAGCTTATTGATGGTGAAGTTGCATTAGTTCGTTATTCTGTTGAAAACTATAGATCTGATATTGAAATCTGAAATGTGCAACCTATTGAACACATGTATACAATGTCAACATTCTAATTTAATTATATGATGCAATCATTCATGTTCATTCATGAATTTTTTACTAATATAGCATGTAATATAAAGCTTGATGATAATTTTTTTTTTCTCCTTCAAACTCCTAATTGGAGCATAGGGCCTCCACAAGGCTTCGCCATCGCACGCGGTATTGGGCAGTTGATCTAGCGCCTTCTTATAGGTGTTTCTTGGTCGTCCGCGGCCTCTGCTTCCTTACGGGTTCCACTCAAGCGACATTCGCGTGATGCTATCTGACTGCTTTCTTAGCGTGTGGCCAATCCAGCGCCACTTTCTACGCTTAATCTGGATCAGTATGGGCTCTTCGCTCGTCAGACGCCATAGTGCCTCGTTTGAAATAGTGTTCGGCCAGAAAATTCTACAAATGATCCTCAAACACTTGTTAACGAAAGCTTGCAGTCTCTGCATGATGGAGTTCGAGATCAGCCATCGGAGAATATTCGTAATTTCGTGCGTCTGGATATTTGGGAATTTGCCCATACTGATTTTAGCCGGCCAAATGCTGTCTTTGCTTTGCTTAGCCTGCAGTAAGCATCCTCCTCAGCTCCCCCGTCTGTTGCTGTCGTGCAACCGAGGTAGCAGAAACTTTCGACGAATTCAATCGCACAGCCGTCAATCATTATATGGCTTCTATTGGAATGATTGATTCTCATAGCTTTGGTCTTCGCAATATTTATCTCTAATCCGACAATGCGTGCCAGCGCGACTAAACTTTTAGCCTTCGCTTGCATATCGGAGAATTTGTGCGAGAGGAGACAAATGTCATCGGCAAAGTCCAAGTCCTCAAGCTGCCGCGCGAGATTCCACACAATGCCAGTTCTCTTGTACTGAGTGAGGCTGCTCATGACGTCATCCAGCACAATGGCGAAGAGAAGCGGGGAGAGAGGGCAGCCCTGCCGCACTCCAGCGTTGTTCGTGAATGAATCACTGATGTTACCATTGTGTAGAACCGCCAACTCAGAGTTCTTGTAAAGCGCCATTATGAGGCGAATCAGCTTCAGGGGGACACCTTTTCTACTCAAAGCCATCCAGATGGAATTATGCTTAAGTGTCGAATGCCTTCTTGAAGTCGACGAACAGCATGTATAGTGGGGAGCGCCATTCAATCGATTGCTCGACGATGATACGCAAGAGTTGATAATAAAGAGTTACAAAACATTTATTTATTTTGTTTGTTTATTGTTTACACTCAGACTTCGTATAATAGTAATCGATACATTTTGTTTATATTATATTTTTAAACTTCACTGTTGAGTAAGCAAAAGTATCAATAATTGTTTGATATGATAAAATTTTACGTAGAGGACAATGGATTCTAATTTAAATACTACATTTGGTAGTTATAGTAGCGGTGGTAGTAATAAATATGGCCACATAAAAATGGAAGATACTGCTGCAAGGAGAAAGCAGTATGAAATCCATTCAAATTCGAACGAGCTAAACACTGAGGAAGAGGATGCAAAAAAGTATAGTACATCAAATGTTCCATATAAAAGATTGAAGAATTAATAATCGGAGTTAGTGATAGAGTGAAGCTCACATCAAGCAAGATTCAATAAAATAATCACGGACGATATACACCGAGAGATTATTTTAAGAAATATTGAACAATTAATCCGGCTAACAAATTATAAAGAATTTTCGAATAAATGTGTGGAAAACAACCTCATAACACAGCGCATGCTAGATATAATACAGTATAGGTTATCTCCCAACATCTTTGATGATGACGATGATGACGATGTTGATGAATATAATAGAGAAAGGAGGCTTCATGCGAACTATTCACAAAGATAACCCATCGAGGACCTGACGCTTTTGAAAAATTACAAATTATTTTTAAAGAATTAAAATATACCGAAGCTCTAAATGTTTTAGATAATTCAACTACTTATATAAAAATAAATAAATAAATAAATAAAATTATTGTTCGCTTGTTGAGGTGTGAAAAAAATATTGTTTTTTATTTCATTTATTTAAAAAGTGTGAGAAAGTTGATATAAAAATTTTAGAATTTAGAATTGAATTTCTGATAACGTTTATAATTATAGTTGATGTTTGTCCCCAAATATATTTCAGTTCTTTTGGTGGAGGTAAATTTCCGAAGCTATCATAATATTCAATATGACTTTTATTTTTATAGTATGCTCCCCAATGTGTTCCACTGCTTTGTATACTATCAAGGTTCACATTTTCACAGCTTTTTCAACGCTATCAGGCATCTGATGTTTCAAAACTTTGCGCGCATTCACAAGGGCAGTTATAAATAACTTTTTAGGACATTTACTTTTTACACATTTTCGTTTCCGTCTCGTCTTCGTAATGTTATTACCCATTCCGAATTTAACTTTAGATTTCATCGCGTTTGTCACAAGCCAAGCACTTGCCTTCGCACCAATGCTACTATCCTTTGAAGTTACTCTTTGCCAAGCTCTTTCAACAAGTTGTTTATCAGCAATGTGTCTTCTATCTAAGCCTTTGTTTTGCGAATATGCAATATCGTGCTCTCTACAAGCAGCATCTAATGGATTTACACCATTATCACCTTTATTTAAACGCTTTCTAAGCTTAGTACCAGGACCGCAGAATTGATAGCCAAGTAAATGTAATTCAACTGGTAAAGAATTAATTATCGCATCAACAAGTCCACCACCATGAAGTTGTTTTTATGACTGAGACCTTTTTTAAGTAATAAACCCATTATTAATAGTTATCTATTGTTGCAACATGATATGATGACAATATACTAATAATATTATATGAAGAGGATGTGTTATTATATACTGTAATTCAGTTGTTAAAATGAAGTTCATAAGACAGGATAAAAAAATTGTTGCGAGGAATTTAGACTTTAAAACGTCGTCATGGACTCCTACTACCGAATACAATCAGATGATTAATTATCGGACCATCGAATTGTGGGAAAACTAATGTTATGATAAGTTTAATAGAAAGTCCGAATGGATTAAAATTTGAAAATTTTTTTATTTATGGGAAATCACTTAATCAACCGAAATATCAGTATTTGAAGAAGTTACTCACCTCCATAAAAGGGATGGGGTTTTTCACATTCTCAGAGAATGAGGAAGTTATACCACCAAATGAAGCCAGAAAAAATTCCATTATGATATTTGATGATGGTGCGTGTGAAATACAATATAATATTCGAGTATATTTCTGCATGGGTCGTCATAATAAAATTGATAGCTTCTATTTATGTCAAACATATACACGCATTCCAAAGCATTTAATTCGTGTTAATGCTAACTTAATAATAATGTTTAAGCAAGATGAGTTAAATATTAAGCATGTGTATAATGATCATGTTGGAACTGATCTTACATATGAGAAGTTTCATGAGATGTGTAAAGAATGCTGGTGTGATAAATATGGATTTCTCGTAATATCTAAAGATGATCCAATTGCTGATGGACGTTATAGGAAAGGGTTCGATATATTTATAAAATATTAGCTATATATATAATCTATGAATCGAATATATATAGACATTTAAGATAATTCTATACTCGCATGCAGATATGCTGCGGAAAGTCGATCGAAAAATGTTGAAAGAAATTGTTAAGGTGCGAAAGTCGCTAAAACAAAACTTTGAAAGTATCAAAATAGGTGAAGTTGATACGGAAAATCAATTGGAAAAAACTGTTCATCCTATAACAACACCTCTGAAAGCTTTGATTGATAAAGCTGGCACATTAAACACTAATGAATCGAATATTAAAAGTCATCCTAAAGATTATAAAGATGAATATACTCTATATAAAGGTGATCGGAAACTATTTAAATCTCAAAATCCTTTACCGTATGAGAAGACTAAAATTACTACCAGCACACCAAAGAGAGTATCATCATCACAAAGTCGTAATAATACTAGCACCACTGCTAATGATGATGTTTTTTATTCAAAAATGTCCGGTGACACTCTTGTCGATACTACTCATGATAGTATTTCATCAACATTAGAAAAATCACCATCATCTTCACAATTATGAAGATCGGCAAGTTTTCGTGAACGTTTCTTGCTGAGTAGGGGCCACAGCAATTTCGCCGTCCTACAGATGGGTGTATCCGTCCATCTTTTCGGGAAGATGTTAGTAGTGATAACCTCCAATTTAAGCTTGCACGTGGCTATGGGGATCCCTAACCGAGAATTCTCCTGAGTTAGAGGCTCATTTGTACCCTGTCTTGCAAGCTCGTCGGCTATGCAGTTTCTCCGTATACCCCTGTGTCCGGGTACCCAGCACAGGAGAATATTGTGGTGCTCAGCCATCTCGTTAAGAGATTTGGGGCAGTCAAGAATGGTCTTCGATTTCACGAGAAATGAGTCCAGGGCCTAAATTGCAGCTTGGCTGTCGCTCAAGATGCAGATGTCTCTACGGGAGACATCTGCAAAGCTCTGTTCGATCCATGTAAGTGCATTGTGAATCGCTTTAACTTCTGCCTGAACACACTACAGTGGTCAGGCAGGCGGAAAGAAATATTAAGGTTGAATGATTCGGAATACACACCTGCTCCCTTTCCATTAAGCTTAGAGCCATCAGTAAAGATGAGAGTATAATTTGGCATGAATCCTTCCGCCTCCCAGGCGAACCTATCAGGGAAGGAGGTTAGGAATTTCCTTTCAAAGGCATATGTCGGCTTGATATAATCAAGTGAAGTTTTAATATTAAAATTTTCCAGTATGCTAGCATGTCCGAAGGACTTTGATGTCCATTGGTGCAGGCTAGTAAGGCGTAAAGCAGAATTGGCCGCCAGCTGCTTACCAAGTAAGTCAAGCGGAGTAAGATGTAGAAGCACTTCTGGTGCTAACGTTGCTCAGTGCTCCTGTTATTAAAATACAAGACGCTCTTTGTGTTTTTTCAAGGTGCCTGACATGGGAGGACTTAGTAAGTGCAGTCTACCAGGTCAGTACCCCATACAGGAGGACTGGCTTGATAACCGCCTTATAAATCCAAGAAACAATTTTCGGTTGCATACCCCACTTTCTCCCTTATGCTTTTTTACAGGCATAGAGTGCAGTGCTGGCTTTCTCAACCCTACAAGTGATGTTTTTCTTCCAGTTTAGTTTTCGGTCTAGGATTATTCCTAGATAACGGGTTTCTTCCCGCAGAATTAATGGAACCCCCCTAGAGTGAGAACGTTTAACGGTGGTGTTTTATGCTGTGTGGAGAACAAAATCAACTCAGTTTTTTGTGGGTTCGCATTTAAGCCCCTATCCTTAGCCCATTTTGATAACATATTAAGATTGATTTAATGTCCCTTAGTATTTTCCAGCCACC
This sequence comes from Megamerina dolium, assembly GCA_963854835.1. Classification (NCBI taxonomy): domain Eukaryota; kingdom Metazoa; phylum Arthropoda; class Insecta; order Diptera; family Megamerinidae; genus Megamerina; species Megamerina dolium. Next base: position 32,456,670 of record OY978530.1, read on the forward strand.
AACAAGACAACGTCATCGGCATAAGGAATCACTCCGCACTCCTTCCTCTCTATTTCCCATAATAGTTCGTTAACTACCAAGTTCCATTGAACGGGGGGAAAACCCCACCTTGTGGGGTTCCTCTTCTTACACGTTTCGTGATGGTAGATCCACCCAGCTCGGATGTAATGAGTCTATCTTTCAGTAGCCGTTCCATCCATCTGCTAAGCGTTACCTCCACCCTGAGTCGTGCAAGAGCCTCCGTGATTGCTCTGGGCTGAACATTGTTGAAGGCACCTTCAATATCCGTGAAAGCCGGTAGTACAAATTCTTTATTATGAAGAGATTTCTCCACAATTGAAACTAACGCATGTACCGCTGTTTCAACGGACTTTCCTTTTGTGTATGCATGTTGAGAAGGAGACAGCACGTCGCTGCTTATGGTGTATCTTAGATGGATGTCTAGTAATCTTTCCAGTGTTTTGAGTAAGAATGACGATAGACTAATTGGTCTAAAGTCCTTTGGGCTTGTATGGGAGCTCTTTCCAGGCTTAGGTATGAAGACAACTTTGACTTGTCTCCAGAGTTTCGGAATATAGCCAAGGCTCATGCAGGCAATGAAAATCTGCTTTAGCCATGGAAGAATGAGTTTGGCTACCTGTTGTAGCTGTGCTGGAATTATCCTGTCAGGTCCAGGGGATTTGTAAGGCTTGAACGTGTTAATCGCCCAAGTAATCTTCTCCGATGCAACTATTGAATAGTCTAACGGTAATGACTTGTAATCAAGCGGGGTTTCAGTTTCAGACGGATCGTTTGGGAAATGTGCATTTACTAGCGTTTGCATCGTTTCAGTAGAGGTTGTGGTCCACATTCCATCTGGTTTGACCAGAATACTTGGAGTATGGGGTGATTTAGAAAGGTATTTCCTAAGTCTAGAAGCCTCAGAAGCGTCTTCTATATCACTGCAGAAGCTCTTCCAGGCTTCCCTTTGGCATTTCCTGAGGTTGTATTTATAAGTTCTGAGGGCCGATTTATAACCCGCCCAATCTGATTCTAGGTGAGAGCTTTTAGCACAATTGAAGAGCTTGCGACAGTCTTTTCTCAAACTGTCGAGCTCCTGGTTCCACCATGGAGGTTTACCTTTCCCCCATTTCTTCGGACAGGACAACTTGAATGCCTTGTTGAGAGTAAGGCAGTAGACTGTGGCGTTTATCTGATTTATGTTAGTTATAGTCGAAGGAGCTACGGGTAGATTAGAACTAACTGACTCCCTGAAACGTGACCAGTTTGTCTTTTTTGGGTTTCTAAAGACCACTGGAGTAGGAGGTTTAAAATCTGTATGTATCTATGAGTTTCTTATATGGTCTACAATGCCTTCGGTGGCAAGAGTTAAGTCTAGAACTTCCTGCCTATTTTTTGTTATGAAAGTTGAGGTCTCACCCCTCTTACACACTAGAAGGTTTGTTGTAAGGATATAACTAAACAGTGACTCACCTCTGTCGTTAATATCCCTGCTACCACAGATTGTATGGTGCGCGTTAGCGTCGCATCCTATTATGAGTCCAGCCCTGGACTTTTGGGCATCTTCTATTAGATGTTTGAGATTGCTTGGTGGTGGTGATTCCAGGTGGTCGTGCGCGAAGTAGGCTGATGCAAACCAGCAGCACGTACCTATATTCTCTGCGCATACCACCGTCGTATCTAAATTTCTGTAATTACAGAGTGAAAGAGAGGTTATTGATTTTCGTAGGAGTATGCAGGCCCTAGGTCTACCTGTGTTACGCTTGTATATTAGGTTATATCCAGGTGTCCTTAGTCCACAAACCATGTTGCCAACTGTCCACGGTTCTTGGACCAGAACTATGTCTTCTCCGTCGGCTTCCAGACGAAGGATAAGAGCGGCTGAGGCCGCCCTAGACTTGTGCAGGTTTATCTGTAGGCAACGAAGCATCCCCGCCACCATTGGTCACTTTCGCTTCCAGAATAGTGACGTTGACCTCATCGTCTCCAGAGTCCAGCAACTCATCCTCGAGTAAAATCCGATCCACATACCCTGCAGCATCGGATTCTGAGGAGAACTAGTCGCACGAGTCCTGCCGCACAGGCATTCTGGAGCTGATAGGGAGCGTCTCCTCCATCTCCATCCGTTTTGCCACAGACTGATCGCCTGCGCGTGTGTCTAAGTCATCCTTCCGATATACTCGTAGGTTGATCCTCGAAAAACAATAGTTTATGTACCCACCGGATTTCGCCAGGGGTACCAGGGACTCTTGGTTGACGATTATGGTCGCCCTACGGTACGTTCCTTTCTTCTCCTCATCCAACTTGGCTATTCGCCAGTTGTGTGTTGGGAAGGTAGGATTACACATCTTTATATTTTTGATAATAATGGCCGGGTCACTAGGTTCCGCTGGGATCCAGGCATAGGTGCGCGGCCTACTCGGGATAGCGTCTCTCTCTATCACCTCTAGGCGCTCACCCGGCCATACTTCTCCAGCTCTGGTGATCGCTATTTTGTACAGGTCAAGAGTACGTTGATCGGCACAGGCAATCAGTTTGATGTTGCCTTGATGCCATCCAGCTTCTCGTATAATAGGCGGAGGTCCAGGATGCTCTTCCATTAGAGGATTAAAGATCTCTGCTAGCTTACACTCTAACAATCTCCAATTCGATGAAGCGATGAAGCCATCAGAGTCATTCCTGTCGACCACCGCCATTACCAAGTCTCCTTGAAGGATTTCGCTAAAAGTGTGACCCACATTGCCGCAGGCTCTTTTAGCAACTGGTTTGGCAGTGTCTTCAGATGACCGCTGGCGCTTGATGTTGCTGCGATTCGTTATGTCAGTCGCCCATACCAGTGAGACCTTCTGTTTATCAGATCTCTCATTCTCCGGTATGGCACGTAATCTTTCTAGAATTCTCGTCGCACTACGACGGTCTTTGTGGTTGGTAGTGGCAAGCTTGCGCTCGTACTTGATCTCGGGAGATTCACGGCATGGCTAGACCCTGGTCTATCCTACACGGCTTTCGCTGCCTCTCCCGATTTTACTTCCTTTGTTTTTGTTTTTGTGTTTTTTCCTGATTCCATAAAAAAATCACACGAGTATCGGAGAAGGGGAGGTCCATCTGTGCAGAGATCCGAATACACAGATAAGGCTAAATAATACGGAGGGCGCCAGGTATCCGTATACTCCGTTTGCAGCTGGGCTATTTTTTTAACCTGGGCCCCCAGCCAGGCTGATTCTCGGCACGGGTCGCATGACACCTTAATCCGTCCGAGGGGGAAGGGAAAGTGAGTGGGAAGTGGGATTGGGAAAAAGGGGGTGGTGCAGGAACCTCTTTCCTATGGAAGGCTTGCAAGCTGAATGCCCATCCGAGCCTACAAAACAATACTTAGCTAACCGCCTCAAGGCGGTCATTTCCAGCTGACACCCACGGGGAGGGTTTGTAAGAGGATTTTTGCCGGCCAAATGCGGAATAACTGTATATCATATTTATTCGATGAAATTCGATATGAGATGAATGGGATTGAAATTGATCGAACCCGACATTTAGGGATTGCAACTACAATGAAGGCTTTTGCCTCTCTCTCACCTAATGAGAGTACAGTGATGATGAATGCTAGTTGGAGTTTTTCTGATGATATTAAAATAACCAATGGACAATTTAATTTTTGCATACCTCCTTTAAAATATCTTTTGGGTTTTGCTGAAGATTATAATAAGGTGATATTAAATGCAAAGCATGAACTATTACTTCTTCGATCAAAAACTGGTGAAGGTATAGCCTTCTCCTCTGTAGCTGCTGAGAATGATTAATTGTGTTAACTATAGTTAATTTAATATGGAAAGTGCCACATATTCAATTAGCAGACTCAACTAAATTAAATATTTACAATAATATTCGAAGAGGAGTGTCTATGCCAATGGCATTTCGTTGTTGGGATATGCATTTTAATCCAACATTATCACAGACTACAAATCATCTATGGAATGTTAAATTGGCTGTACAAAGTGAACGACCACGATTCATGCTAATCGGATTTCAGAACTCTAGCAAATTCGTTCATTGTGATCTCACCGATGTGAAAGTTCATCTAAATTCTGAAGTTTATCCCTATGATGAGCTGAACCTTAAAATCGAAAATGGTCGTTTAGCCCTCCTATATGATATGTATTGTAAATTTCAAAAGTAATACTACCTAAGAAATATGCAACCTTTATTAACCTCCAGTAAATTTAAATCAATTGCTCCAATCATAATAATTGATTTAACACATCAAAATGAAGCAATGAAAAGTGGACCACTTGATGTGAAGGTAATTTTCAGGACATTGAAAAACATTCCTGCCAATACTTCTGCTTATGCCCTTCTCATACATGATCGTGTTATTAGCTATAACCCCATGATTGGAGAAATTAAGAAAATTATTTAATATGTTCAGTATGATCTTTTTCTTCAAAGAGTGAAGACATTTATTACGGAATTTTCAATTTGAAATATCAAAAGGATATATATAAAAATGCATTCTAATTACATACAAAAAGTAGTTGTTGATATTCAAGGCCTGAAAACCAATTTATTTTAAAGGATCTGGCAATATCCTTTAGCATTAATGAGGATATGCATTTTATCGTAAAACCCCGTTTCCCTTCAATGGTCTTCTACCATTCTATCAAAAACAAGCACGTTGGATTACATCAAAACATCACAACATTAAATGGGATACAGGATCAATCACATTCCAGAGCTTATCAAATTTCATACGGTAAAATTTATTTAGTTGTGAAATTTATGTTAAGGGTTATGAGAAGAATAAGTGGCTTGAGTCATTGTTTGAACTTTCAAATATATTCAATTTAGATGATTATGGATGTGAAAATTTGAAAAAAATTAGAGAAAAATATGGTTATTTTGATGGTTGTATAATTCATAATCAAAATTGTGCTTTAATCAATGTTATAGCCTTAAGAAAATTTTTGAATTTTGAAATGAAAACATATTAATTTATATTTTTTATATTTATTTACTCATATTATTACTTAGCAATCTTAATATTAGACATGAATTGTTTATTCTAGTTTCACAATAATCTTAATACTAAGTAAAATATCTAATTTTTTTACATTAATAATTAATAAAAACTATGTAAATAAATACAATAGAAAAACGTAAAACTTTGTTCTTTTTTCTCTCTCATCGGAATTATTAAGCAATTCAACTAATTCACTGAGGATGTAATAACCGTGTGCATTTGTGTGAATGTTATCGGCTAGAATTTCTCTTTTATCATCATTAGAAGTTAAGACAATTTTATTCATTTCACGTGTATACAAATTATGATGAATAGATCTAATGGTATGTGATCAGCGGGGAGCAAGCGGGAATGCCGGTAGGCTTGCTGCTGTTGGATGGCAAAATTGTCTGTGGATTGCGTAGCTGGTAGAATTGGTGATAGCAAATGTCTCCTTTCAGCACCTTTTGCACTTATTTTTACTTTCTTGTGTAAAGTAATTTAATTAAACGGTTTTGTCTTTCTTGTTTCTAATTTATTATCCTAAATCACCATTTATACAATTTACTTCTAATAAACTTTAACTTTTTAACTTAAATTCGGGATTGGGAAAAATATGCGCGCACTTGGCTTAATTCTTAACACACAATAATAAACAAAATCAACCACACAAACAAGAAGAGGAGAAAACACATGGAGAGTGGGATAGAGAAAGTGGAGAATATGAAAAAATAAACATGTGGGTTGAGAGCGAGAGAGTGGAGAAACGGGAAAAAGAAATATACGGAGAGCGAGAGAGAGAGAGAGAGTGAGAAAGGAAAATAAAACAGTACTGGGATATGATAGGAATGGGAAGAGTTAGCAGCACTGGTGGTGCCAGATCACCACTCAACCCATTCCCTCATTTTAGGGGGAAAGTACCCAAGTAGGCGCAAATTCAATCTGACGTAGACATTCCGCTCCCCTTGCAGGAATAGTGCAAAAGAGACGGAACTCCCAGGCCAGACGAAGAAATTACAAAGAGAGAAAGAGAAAAAAATCGGTATTAGATCAATTCAAAATATACTTATAGTTAGGGAAATTGATTGAAATCTTAAAATTACAATTTAGAAAAACTTATAACTAGGGAATTTAATTCAGGGTTTTTTTTTTTTAAATACAATTCATAAAAATCTTATAATTAGAGAAAATTGAATTAAGGGTACTGGGTAGGAAATTCATGAATTAGAGATAGATAATATTTGAAATATAGAATATATTTAAAAAAATTTAGGTAATTGAAAAATAAGTTATTGTGGTCGGAAAAGCATCATCCTTTCAATACGGCGCGTACATCCAGTTCATGTGAGGGGGTTGAGCCGCAACCATTGACGGCGGGTGAAACAAAGGCCGGGGTTGAACGCCATACATCGGCATCGCGGAAAAAATGGAGAGCTTAGTTGGAGCCGTTTGCTGCATCGGCACGAAACTTTGAGGCACTACTGCTGGTAGAGCAGCCGGTAGAGGCTGTGGCGCATGATGGCAAGTGCATGTCCGCGGCGGAGTAACAGTAGGAGGACGAAGAGAACGCTGTTGCTTTGATGACTGTTGTGATGGACGATTCGCTTTCTTTTCCCCTCGTCCGTGTAGCAATGTATGATGCTTTTTCGAGCAACGCTGGCATCGTACCGAACTCGTGCATTGACTGACCACGTGAGTATGTGCCAGGCAGTTGCAACAATATCTGTGCCGTATGACGATATCATACCTTCTCGCTATCGGCTTTGCTGGGAATCGGGGACATAAGCGTAATGGATGGTCCTTAAGGCACACATCGCATCCGCGACGTTGGTTCCGCCGAGTGACATGGTTGCGTGATTCCAGTGGTGGATATATTGGACTCCGACGGCCCGAAGTTCTTGCTCGTGAAAACATGTCAACTAGAACAGTAACAAAAAAAAATAAAAAAAGAGAGTGAGCCACATTAGTGAAAGTTAACTAGGGAGACGGTAGGGGAAGCGCTACTAGCTTGACTATAGGCCTAGTTAGTATGCCCTTAGCAGTACGGACATCGGCCATTTCCATTCATTCGGGAGTAACTGCTCGTTGCGTATGACTACTAAGTCTCCTACGCAAATATCCTTTTCCGGGTACTTCCACTTGGTGCGTTTGTGCAATTCTTTGAGATACTCTTCCTTCCACCGTAGGCAGAAGGATTGGTATATCACTTTAAGACGTTGCCATCTGTTAAGTGCACTTAATGAGTGGCCTGAGATATCAGCTTCAGCGGGGGACATTAAGGGCGATCCTATCAAAAAGTGACCAGGTGTAAGCGGAGATAAGTCTGACGGAAACGAAAGATGAGAATGTTGAATGATGACAAATTGCAGCTCGGAACGTATGTCGATCTGTTGACGGATAAGATGTATCTTCTCAAAGTTATGTAAAATTTGTAATCACCTCTACGTTTAGAGTAATGATCAAGCAGTTCAGTTTGTGAGAAATTCCAAACTGTAAACTTTGTGGCTTCTCAAACTACTTATTCCTTCCATCGTAGATAGATAGGGTTAGTAGAGAGTATAAACCATAAGGGCTGGTCGTAGACCAGATGTACGGGATTTTGGGTCAACGTAGTTGCCAAACAAGTACCGAGTTGTAATATTTTCAAGTAATATTAAATACTTCGAGTACATTTTCGTGATAGTGGGAATATATATTCGTGAGTCCCCAAGTTCTTAACGTTTGCTGCTCTAACACGGTCCGTGCGAGTGCTAGCAGTAATTAAATGCCACTGTAAACAATAATGGCTAAGAGAAAAAATCGGTATACAGAACGTAAAAATTTAGATTCTTTGGCTCGTAGAGCACGTGAAAAAATCAACGAAGATATTCCATATAGTTCACATATAGTAATCAGAAATGCCATATTGGCGGGATTAGCGGAGTATGGAATACATCCGACTGATCTATAATGCGAAAGTTTGGGGTCGTGATGTCATGACGGTTGACTCGGGTGTTGAAAAGTATCAGATAGTGGGAAGTTAACACCTGAGCCCATTCATACGCAGATAAACTATGGCAGCGCACAGTTCCTTTGATGCGTCGTAGAAGCTAACAATCTTGATGACTGCAGTTACGAAGAACCGTGCAGATTGAGAGAGGGATTCGTATGATGGTCAGTATCGTGTAATCTTGAAGAATGTTGGTGAAATGATGCGGGTGTGGCTTCGAAAGGTTGTGTAATGTCCGAGCCACAATTCTCGTATCAGCATTTCCGTGAGAATAATGTTAGGGAGCCACTATTGGGCGAGATCGACTGCATTGATATTCGTAAATCATTTAGCTCGTCGAATGAACGAGACTTCTTTGAGAAGTGATGATCCAAACTCACTTTTCCGCTGGGTTGCTTTGTAGATAATGTATTACTACGGGTTGTAAATATCCTGGTAGAGAGCTGCTTTCGATTTCTACCTGATCTGTAAGATCTATTTTCTGCAGCTTGAGAGAGAGTTGAGAAACGGCGAAAATTAAGCTTCGGATTAGGGTGATGCGTGCTGTGTGAAGCAGGGAGTTATGTAGCTTTTTACAGATATGGCATGAAAACTTGCTGTGGCACCTTGCAACGGTATGTGACATTGCCAAACAATTGTTGCAAATATTGTTCTGATGCACACAGAGTATTCTCACTTTAACTGTAAGTTTGGAAAACTCTGTGCATCGTCGCAGAGGGTGCGTACCTCTACATAACGGGCAGCGTGTATTTTTAAATGCAATATTCATCGAAGTAACCGTTTTAATGGTTGATGGGGAATTATCGGGACATTTCGGATGTCGTCGACCATTCATTTGGGTCTGATTCGTAATGCGTCGAGCATCGTGAGACGAACCCCCCTGTATAACGAAACTCGTTTCAGTATGGAATGAAGAAACTGCACTATGTAATTGTGAATTCGTGCAACGACCAGTTATTACCAATCCAAAAACGGTGTTTTGTGCCATTAGAGATCCTAGAATACCCTTTTTTATGCCATCCAGTATTAATGATGGGTAGATGTCACCACCCAATACCAAATCCACAGGCGAACTTCTGTGTAGATTTTCATCGGCCAATAGTAATCCAGAAGATTCTGTACGTAAGTCGGCTGATATCGAGTGTGACGGCAGTTTTCCCGTAAGTTTTTGCAGTACGAAAGTATCTACTTGCAATGAAAAACTCGAGTCAATAGGGGATGCAATTACCAAAGAACACACTTTCGTCGAATGGGCCGTTACTACCTCATTTAGACCAGTAACTTCCGTTTGAACGTCGCATTCTTTGTAGTGACTACTTGGAGCTGAGATGCGAATGATTGGCGAGATCGGTCAGATGATCCTCTAGCGGGAGTCGGTGCTGGCGGAACTTCATGATGATTGTTCGAGGATTTCTCCAGTCTGTGAAGAAGGGAATGATGCCTTTTCTTGCAAGATGAGCAAGTGATGCATGATGACTCTTGCAATTAATGCAGTCACGGGAATTGGCGAAGCAATTGGTGCACAGACTGTTCTTCGTGACTACATTATAACGCTCACCCACCGACAACATCAAAAAGTCGGGGCAATGGCGAAGAGGGTGTATCTCCCGGCACAATGGGCAAGCACCACCTGAAATGTTGGTGTGATATGTGCTTACTTTTCGGGAGTTCGTTGTTGTCGATTATGTGGCTGGCTGATTGGCCGAAAACCACCTCGGATATCTGAGACGGATTCGAGCGTCTGATACCGCTCAGTCAGGAAAGCGTCGAAATCACTCCACTTAGAAATCTCACGCTTGTTCTTTAACGATTGTTCTCACAGGCACAATGTACTATCTGGAAGCTTTGTGGAACATAAATATAGAAAATTTGCGTCCCACTGGCATGTGTCAACGCTCAACAGCTTTAAATGAGTAATGCAGTCATTTATGGTGCGCTGTAAGCGCTTCAGATTGGGACCGGTCTCGTTAGTTACCGACTGCAGATTGAAAAGCGCTTTTAACTGAATATTTACAAGAATCCTCTTGTTCTCGTACCGCTGTTCAAGATTGTACCAAGCGAGCGCGAAGCCATCATTAGTCAGGGGAGTTGACTTAATAATGCTATGCGCCTCCACGTGTTTTTTGGAGTAAATGGTACAATTTTTCGACTGGGGATAACCGGGGGTTGTTCCGATATAAGGCCGTAAACATGTCTCTAAAGCTCGGCCATGATACATAATCGCCAGAAAAACAGGCTGTATCGCATGGAGGCAATTGAATGGGGGGGGAAGGCATGCTCAATATTGTGAATCGTTGAATTGTGAGTAGTTGGAGTATGAGCAGCGATTGGAGAAAGCACTATGACAGACAGGTCATGAAGAATGGAGTTAATGCTAGAGAGGCACCGAGTATAAGCCACCTGGCACTCTCGGTATGCTTCCTTTACCTCTTCTATTCCTTCTACATCTTCCTCCGCAGAGATGATCGATTCCCATGCTGTCCTGCAACTATTCCACAGAGTCTCGAAATCCTTTCTCTGGATATCCAGTGTGAAAGTGCTGTGGGAATCTTCACTGAGGGTTTGGAAGTATCGGTCAAATGTGTAGATTTCCTCCACGGCAGCTTTAAACCGCTTGAGGTTAGACGTCATTTTATTATTCGGGATGAATTCGGGTTAAAATCAGTGCGCGCGCTTTTTGCAATTCAAAATCGTAATTAAACTTGAATATCAAGCGATAATGTGTTAATTATCATTAACAATAATTATTATTAACAATTATTTTCTTTTTCTTTTTTTCAAAATTCGTTTGAGAAAAATTTAAGGGATCAGCAGGCCTTTTTTCTTTAGCGAGATTGTTTTACCTAATGCTGGATTTTATATACTTAATATTATAAAGTATATAAGCATAGACCCAAACCAAAGAAGACAAACTGCAGGTATTATGCACTGATTGTTGTTGATGTTATTAATAACAACAGGCAAATAACATATAACGCGTATGTATATGTGTATGTTATTTGTGTAGTCTCTCTTGAGATCACTTAGTGTATTTGCTAATTAGCTTTGATTAGTTTTAATGAAAATGGTATGTGTATGTAATATGGGTGAGATACGATCACGGTATTGTTATTGCACATATACCACTTAACTACACCTCCAATTTTGAGGGGAAAATAGTAGGGAGGAACAAAGCCAAAATAGAGCAAACTAAAGTATGTTTTGCCGTCGGTAAAACAACATCAATGTCCGATAGTATATTGTGTTGTAAAATAAAATGGGTTTCTTTCTTTTTAATTCTCGTCTATATGAGAGAGTGTATTCAGGGAGTGATATGTAACTCAGCGAGAGATTCGCTGTAAGTTAGAGAGGGGGTATTGGTAGTAGAAAAATAAAATAAAACCAACAATAATATCGTTTTAACAATTTCTGATATAAGTTTTATTGCTTTGAGCTGGATGTAGCGGGATATAATAAACGACTTTGCAGTAGCAACAATATTAAACTTTATTTTTCATACATACGAGTACATGTATGAAAATATAAGTAGTATGTATGTGTTGTATTATTTGTAATATAATGTACACCAATATGTACCATGCAACATACCTTTATTGCCAATTTAGGCTCACCAAATGCTTCGAGCCAAATCCGGCTCGAAGGACCAATGATCAGTGGGGAGCGAGCGGGAATGCCGGTAGGCTTGCTGCTGTTGGATGGCAAAATTGTCTGTGGATTGCGTAGCTGGTAGAATTGGTGATAGCAAATGTCTCCTTTCAGCACCTTTTGCACTTATTTTTACTTTCTTGTATAAAGTAATTTAATTAAACGGTTTTGTCTTTCTTGTTTCTAATTTATTATCCTAAATCACCATTTATACAATTTACTTCTAATAAACTTTAACTTTTTAACTTAAATTCGGGATTGGGAAAAATATGCGCGCACTTGGCTTAATTCTTAACACACAATAATAAACAAAATCAACCACACAAACAAGAAGAGGAGTAAACACATGGAGAGTGGGATAGAGAAAGTGGAGAATATGAAAAAATAAACATGTGGGTTGAGAGCGAGAGAGTGGAGAAACGGGAAAAAGAAATATACGGAGAGCGAGAGAGAGAGAGAGAGAGTGAGAAAGGAAAATAAAACAGTACTGGGATATGATAGGAATGGGAAGAGTTAGCAGCACTGGTGGTGCCAGATCACCACTCAACCCATTCCCTCATTTTAGGGGGGAAAGTACCCAAGTAGGCGCAAATTCAATATGACGTAGACAGTATGGATGGGGCGAGTTAATATATCCCCACTATATAAAATGTTTGTGAAATCCCTGATGATTAACCGCGATGAAATATTTTTGGGGACACCCTTCACTTTATTCTGAACATTATGATTAACTACATCTAATGAATACAGTTTAGGACGTAGTCCAATAAATTCACGTATAATTGCCCCATTATTCTCATCCTTCATCATACCTAATTTTTTTTTATTTTTCAACGGTATGTTGAAGGGGTTATCAATAGCATAGCCCGATGTATCAAATCTGCTATCAATATCATCTTTGATATCCTGATAAAAAACATCGGTGCGAATATTATAAAAAAAAAAGAATCGGTATCCATATAACATAGCGATAAATTTTGCTTAAATTTTGGAATCATATATTGGTAGTGAAAGTCATACATTTTAAGTTTTAATAATTCCAAAATTGTAGATATATCGGTTTGTTATACAATACTCGCAATTTATTCATTTGAATGTCACACATATTCTCATCAAAAATTGATATGCTGTGAAAATTCGGACTAGCTATTAGGGCTCTAACTCCTTTTCTCTTATGGACACTCTCCCAAGATTATGAAATTTTAATATCATTACGTTTTTCAACGTTTTCCATTGTTTTAACGTAAACAGCATTATTTATTAATTTGAAAAGGTTTTTTTCAAATTCACATGTAGCTAAGGTGCGATGCTGATTGTTTAAATCGATATACTGATTTGACCAAGGAGATTGATTAAATTTTAACACCCTATGAACTTTAGATAACTCTAAACCATTTTGAAATGCCTTTTGTAAAACCCTATAGTGTATTATATAATTGTATTTATTGTTTAAATTTGTAATTAATTTTGTTACTTTTTTGATATTCGGAGGGTTCATATTTTCAACACAAAATGGTAAATCGTTATGCAGTTCATGCCTCTGGAGATGGTAATTCAAATCTACCTCTAAAAAGTATCCAATAGATGATTCACTAGATGTATCTAATATATCTTTAATATTTATGTCTTCAACCCATTCCAATCCATCTGCTGGTAGATATTGCGACATTGCCCAACCATATAGATTATTGGCGCCTAAATATACTAAATATGCAGATGGTTTCAATGGATTGAAATCATTCATATATTTATTGTTTGCCTTCCAGTGTCTTTTACTCACTTGACAAATCCCACCACGAATCCCCTTCTGCACAAAATGATGCATTGAATATGAAGTGAATAGCTCTAATCAAATAGAGGTATGCTTCAACATTGCATCCCATGATAAACCCGGAGTTGTATAATATTGACACGGATTAAGCTTATCCACTTTCCTACATTTTTTCCTGAAATTTTTAAATATATCAGTTAATAGGAGCACATCACATTTCAAATAAATTTCCATGTAATCTTTCAAGGAAGAACAACTAAACGTTACCCATACTTTTTTAGCATGATTATATTCCTCTTCAGAACACGGAGAACCGGTCAAAGTATTAAATAATTTTTCTCTTGGAGGAAGACTTTTCTCATGTAAAATTTCCTCCGTTTGTATATAGTTATATGGATATACACCCTTACGTCGAATTAGATCGAATTCTTCATTATTAGGGTGCACTGCTCTAACCATGTGGAAATCTGAAGGATCGAGATTTTTTGCTAATATCTCCAAACTTGAAGCCATGAATCTGAATGAATCTAAAAATCTTATCTCCATTATACCATTTTCCTTTCTACATTTAAATGATATAGAAATATACTTCTCTTTATTTACAGCAATTACTTCAACATAACCACTTTTCTGCTGAAGCTCCCTGATAAATAAATGAATGTCATACCCCGTGAGGTTATGGAAAAACACCGGAAAAAATTTCGGAACTTTATATTTTAAATTGCATTCATTATGTGCTGGACCACGATATTTCCAGGTTAAATGGCAATGATCCATTATACGCTCTTGATTCCCAATAAATTTCCTCTCACAAATATGGCATATAGAAGATGAAAAATTAAAATCTCGCTCCGCATTAGATAGAGGATTCATCGGAATCTTAACATTAATGCAATCATCAAAAATTTTGGTGAGATCATCAACTAACATCTCAATAAACATTTTGGATGAATCCATACCCACATATGTTCGCATTTTACTCAATATCGAATTATAATTGCATACGATCTGATATGAAAATGCACAGGCGAGATGCTCCTGAATGTTCCTTACTTTTTCAGAAACCTGTTCATTACATGATTTCAATACACATTCAAAGTCTGCATATACTACAAAAGGTACATCCATCTGATGCTGTATGCCGTTAAATTCGAGAAATTTATTATCCTCAGCAGGCCTTCTGGTAACCATAAGATTACATTCCCTGGATATATGTTCACTATATTTTTCATCGTTTGAAAAATGTTGTAAACATACTTTACAAAAATGAATGGAATTTTTATTGCCAGTTAGCGTTGACCGGAAAAGTCGCGATACATTCTTAATCCATACATAATGGAAATTATCCGCTAACTCATATTGGATAAATAGAAGATTTATATGAAATTTTCTATGTGAATCCTTTGTCCAGTAAATTGGACCAAAAACATCACCAATTTCATCGTTATACCTAAAGCCAGATATGCTGATATCTGCATTTTGTTCATCGAAAATGTGGATATCATTATAGTCTAGAAGAAACTCCATACCGCTAAAGTTTAACTCTAGATCATTCACAAATATTATTACATCATTAATATTCACATTATAATTCGAACAACGATAATATACGCTGAGGGACCTCGCAACCCCTCGCGGTTATCGTCAAAACGAAATCAATTAAATAGCAATTGGGTAAAAAATTACCATCTTATTTCAATGCAGAAATAAGAGAATGCACATAAAAATCGATACTCGATGAAATTATTGAAGATTTAGTGAATAAATTGGATTATTTGTTTCAGATAAGGAAAATGATGGTGATATTGATCTCACATTACAGTATCCCCAAGCGATCAATACAATTTTTCAATACATTTTCGATTGTTTGAGCTTCAATCTCATGAATGACTATCCTTAACGGCTTCCCACAAAAAATAGTCCAAGAGGATCAAATCACAGCTCCAAGGTAGCCAATTGACATCAGCATTTCGGCCGATTATTCGACTTTCTAGGATGGTACGCAAAAGATCGATGGTTATGTTAGCTGTGGGGCATGTGGCCCCATCCTATTGAAATCATATGTCGTCCATGTACGGCACCGCTCGCAATTGTCGATAAGGAGGTTCTTTACTCATTTTGGAAGGAAAATAGGGTGGGTGCATTCGCTTTTCAACAACCACGTGTGGATTCTCTGATCTCCAAATGCGACAATTTTGCTTACTGACATATCTTTCAAGGTGGAAATAAGCACAATGGGAAAATATGATTCTTCGATAAAAATGCTCATCTTCGACGAAACGATCTTCAGCCCATTGGGCGAACCGAAATCGCTTAGGATGGTCATTTCTTGAACTAATTGAACTTTGTAGACGTTCATACTGAGGTCTTTATAAAATCACCAGTAGTTCAAATTCTAAATGTTAGATGGTGCAACCTGTAGTAGAAATTCTAAAATCACTAGGCAAATCACGTTGTGCCGCCATAGTGAATCCGTTGTTGCATATCCTGGCGAAATAGAACTTTTGATTTATACAAGGAACCATACAATTACTGATTTCAATATATAAACCTAATCCAAGTGGAACAAGATTAAAATTAACTGAAAAATTTAGATTTCCTTAGATCATTCCCTTCAAATTCCCTTCAATATGAAAACCACCAAAATTGTTGTTGTAACTTTGGAACATTTATTAGATACAATTTCAATTACATAAGTCATTAGAAAAATTTGTTATTCAAATACAAACATTTAAATTTTACAATATCTTAAACTTGGTTAAATGAATTTTATAGTGACACATTTGTATAGTTTCACATTATTCCAAAGTGTCCATATTATTATTCGTTGATGTTGTCTGATCGCTGACTTTGAGGTTATTCACCTTATCTTCAAGATAACTGTACACGCTTGAATTCGTTGGATGTATTCGATAATACATATCACATATTGGGCATAGACCATACGGCAGCTCCTCATAGAAATCGGTACATACATATATCGTCGAGAGCTCGCATTGGCGTATGTCATTGTTTTGAAACTTCTTACATTGTATGTATCTTCCTACTAAAGATGCATCAATCATCGCGAAAAATTTATTACAATCCATATTTGTACCAATTATTTTAAACTAAATATTTGAACGATCGGTCGTTGTATTTATACTAACGAATTAAGTCAAATACACGAAGTAGTTAAAAAGCGTGAAGAAATGTAAGTAACGGATTATCACTATCAGTGCTCTAAAAAGATCATCAACAAAGGATACAACACAAAGGTCAAAGCTAACTGCTGATCGTTATTTTTAAAATTATTTTTTCGGAGAATTCATATCGACATTACAGGCTTATCATAAATAAATTTCCGTGAGAAATTTGTTCATGCACCCACCAATAAAACTCATATAATTTTTTGGTGATCATGCTAGCTACATATATATTAGGCTATATATATATATATATATATATATATATATATATATATATATATATATATATAAATATATATATATATATATATATAAATATATATATATATTTATATATATATATATATATATATATATATATATATATATATATATATATGTATATATATACATATATATTAGGCCATATATATATATATATATATATATATATATATATACATATATATTAGGCCATATATATATATATATATATATATATATATATATATATATATATATATATATATATATAAATATATGAATAACCTACATCAACAAAAAGTATATGTAGCCTATGTAGCTACAAGCTATAGCCATACACAAACGCATGTACATGTATTTACTATACTGAGCGCATAGCTCGCATAGCTGATAAGCTACCCTAATAGCCTTGACAGACGGCAGCCTTATTCCGGATTACCGGCTCACTTAATCCGAATAAAATAATAACCTGACAGACGGCAGTATTGCGGATTAACTAAACGGCTGATTGCTGTTTTTTTAGGTCTGTCCACTTACATTACTATCACTATCAATTTCTGTCATCTATCACTCTCGATATGAGAAAATCTACAAGAAGTACGTGAACTGAAAACTATCAGAAACTTGTAAATTGACATTCACCGTTCGTAATTGACAGCTGGATTTATTTGTTCGCCAACACTTTTCATGTTGAAAACTGCTAACAATTGTTGAAAGTTTTTTGTTAGCGAACACACCTTATGTTTTGTAAAATGTATGGAGAAAAATTCACAATAGACAATTTTCAGCAGTGTTGCCATGGCAAATTGCCCTAATCCTCTTTTATTTTGAGAATTAACTCATCGAGTTTATGCGGATTAGCTGCAGTTAATGCCCGAGTTAATTCGAATTAACTCGATAATGCGGAATTAGGCTGCCGTCTGTCTAGGCTATAAGCGATTCAACATATGAGTCAAGCATTTAGCTATAACCTAATATCATATGATATCATACATACACGCACACACACATACGCAACATATGTACATACTATATCAACCACTACAAGTCATAGCTGCTTGCTACCGATCGTGAGAGCCTGGCAGCACAGCTCGATTCAATGTCATCCTCACGCCTAAGCCACCCCGCCACACCCTTCGCCCCAACGCTCTCACTCCTCACACCTAAGCCACCCCACCAGACCCTCCGCCCTAACGCCCCCACTCCTCACACCTAAGCCACCTCTCTACACCCTCCGCCCACCCATCATGCCATCTCCCTCTCACGCACCTATCAAGATAGCTGCAACCATGCCACGCCTTTCTCACTCTTACACACTGCTAAGATAGCTTCACACATGCTGTCTCCCTCACACACACATGCTGTCACCATCGCCCACACTGCTAAGATAGCTGCAACCATGTCGATCTTCCGTCCCACTCTAACACACACATTTAGATAGCTGATCCAGAATCCCCATATTATATCTACTTTTAACGAGTGCGTGTTATGTTACGTGGATTGATCTAATTAAGGGGGAAGCCAACCTTGAGCTGTCGGAAAATAAAGTATTTTCGGATTTTTTTTTCAGCATTAAAACAACTTGCAATGATAAAATGTTTTATATGATTTTATTAATTATCTTTTTTACAATAAATGTCAATTTTTTTTGCTTGGATCTCGGGCTCCCTGTACACGCTGCACCAGGTCGCGTAGCCTCCCTCCAGCCCGGTTTTCCCCATCGGTGGGACATCTGGACCCTTGGCAAGTGAATCTGGAACAAAAGTTAGATAGGCAGGTTATTCTCCATATAATTTATCACTGAAATACTGAAGCCGTTTTTTGAAAAGTTAATTTTTACGAAAATGGTGGCTATTTATAAAAAATTGTTAATTTTTTATCTGTAAAATTTGCCTCAAAATCGTGCTTTAAAAATCCAAATTATAATATATATTTGCAAGGTTTCGTCAAAATCGGTTGAAAACTGCAAACGTGATATGTCCCACCAGTTTACAAAATGTCGTTTCGAGATAAACGCGTTTGAAGTTTTAGAAACTCGATCAGTGCCCCGGGAAATTTAAAAAAAAAATCGTCTCGTTACTTCGTTTAAATGTTTCTAGCGGACTATAGATGCATACTACATTAAAATACACACCTCATAGAACATTTCAAGCAAAAAAAAAAATTTCGATTTTTTCAAACCATCAAAGTGGTCTTCCCCCTTAAATACACTCTTCTCAGTGAGAGTTGGTAGATTCATATTTAGAGTATTTATGTTTGTGAGAGTATAGTTTCATATTTAAATGAGAATTCGCATTTTCGACATTTCAGTAATAATTTTTTACTAAGTCCCAAAAAGAGTATGCAAAGAATACTTAAATGGCAAATTTACCATTTGGCAATTTTACAAAATGTTGCAATCTGGAATCTTTTTGCTTTTGTTTAGCATGCAAAACAAAGATACCACTAAATGATAAAATTGCCACACTTTAACTCATGTTTATGTATTTGTGTAATCTTGATCAGCTGATCACTTAATTAAAAATGGAAGTAGTTGTAGTAGTAATAGTATTCATTTATTTATTTATAGATTTACAAAAATTTTCACAAAATTTGTTGTTTCAATAAAGTAAGATTAATCTATCGTATTATACAGAGCCTGTGGGTGCCGTAGCTCAGTGGTTAGTGTGTTCGCCTTCTGATCTGTAGGTCGTGGTTCAATCCCCGGCTGATGCGTAACAAATTTAATATCGATAAGGTTTTTCTTTCGAATGGTACCCACCTGTCGGCAAGCAATTGGCAATTCTTCCGACAGTAACAACTTGCCATGAAAAAGCTTCTTAAAAAACTCTGTGACAAAGCTCAGAAAAAGTGATGTCACAAGTGTTCTGCCGTTCGGAACCGGCTAAAATAAGTAGGTCCCTTCTAATACTGTCCAAATTTAAGACGTACAACAGTAATGGAAGAGAAGCTCGGCCAATGAGCCCTTTGGGGCTTTAAGTGCCACATATATATATATATATATATATATATATATATATATATATATATATTATACAGAGCCTGAGATCGGCATGGCTACGAGGTAACTGTCTGTATCCTAATATTTGTTTGTGTTAAATAATAATAACAACAACAATAACAATAATTCCAGTTCTTTAATCGAAATCTGCAAGAATATCTTTTCTATATTGCAATAAATTTAATATATAGCTTGCCACACTCTTCCAGCTTATGGGACTATCACCGTTTAAAATGTCAATAATTTCTTCTGCAGCAAGCCTTGAATATTATTGATAAGTGATGTAATGGTAGATTGTGCGATACATTTCCCTGCAGCGGGTTTCAGGTATCTATATAATTGAGAGTTACTTGCACCAGCAGTCCGATGCGATTCTTCAATAAATTTTGTTTTTAGCCTTTAATGTAATAGCTTGCTTGCTCATACCACTCTTCTGCACTCTGGTTACCTCAAATCTTAAATTGATTTCTGTACCTAACCTACCTATTTATCTGTACTTACCTACCAAATCTGCGCTGCGTATGCATGAATAGATCGACACACTGCTTTAAATATTTTCTATTTAGCTTAATTATTAAGTCCTTGGAGTTCCGTATATCTAACCCAGCTGTGAATAAATCACTGAAAAAGCTATCCATTGAATTTTGTAACTGTCCTATCCTTATATTCAGATCTCCCATAATTACTGGATTTACGTCAAACTGATTTATAGAAGAGAAGAATTCTGCTAGCAGGAATTTGTTTTGCAAACCGTGTATATTGTAATGTTAATATTTTGTGTTATTTTTTTACATGCTGATTTGTTTACAATTTCATCGTTATACTTTTTGTTTAGTTTACTGATTTTACATTATCTGTTAATTTATCTTAAGCCTCTTCCGTTTACTTTAGAGCCATATTTTTCATTTTTCATTTAATACATTTATATATATATATAAATATATATATATAAATAAATATATATATATATATATATATATATATATACACATATATATATATATATATATATATATACATATAATATATATATATAAACATATATATATATATATATATATATATATATATATACATATATACATATATATATATATATATATATATATATATATATACATATATATATATATATATATATATATATATATATATATATATATATATATATATATATAGCAGTGCCAGCCAGTTTCTTTGCATTTTTTAACATACTTGCTGCCATTTCTTTAGTTTGCATCTCAGCTATGACGTTGATACAATTGTCTCGTTCTTGAGGGAGACGCACTGTGCTTACAGCTATCTCTGTCAGCTTTAATTTCTCCTTGCAAAGTTTTGTACCACTTCCTTGGCTGTGCCTTGTTTTTCCAGACCCTTAATATAAACGTTCTTCAGCTTTCTATAGTCCACTAGGGGTTTCAGTTCCCTTTTTTCCAATGCTCTATCTTGTTTGATTCCTTCCAGCTCACATTTAGTACTTCATTTTCCCGTTTTCATGCCTCTATTTGGAAGATCATCTGCTCCTTCAGCTCTGCCACATCCGATTTAGTAGCTACTTGTAGCTACAGCACACTCTTGTAGAACAAAGCATTTAATAATTTTTTTTTCTTTATTATTTCCTTATTTTACTTATCTATCTTGAATAAAATACAAAAAGAAATCCTTACAGTTTGTTTGAAAAATGTGCAAAATTGCCAGATGATAATTTAAAAAAAGGTAGAAGAATATTCTACACATAAAACGCATCAAGTATATGTGTTAATTCACTTAATTGCTTAATTACTTAATTACTTAATTCACCCGCACAGTTTAGTTAGAATGCAATACTCTGATTTAAAAGAACAAGCCAGAGTATTTGCTTTAACTTTTGTTTATGTGTAAATAAGTGTGTATGTGCGAGAATATTAATGTACTTTTTAACGTAATGTACTAAGTAGCCAAATTATTATTTGATTTTTTGTTTTAATGTTTCACTTTGTGTTATTATTTCTATTGTTATTTGTGTTATATTGTGAACATATTTATATGTGTTGTACTCACGGATTCATTTCTCTTCTGTTTGTGGTTCTGTTTGTAGTGGTTGTAGTGGGTTGGTTGTATATTTATCTGTCTTCAGCATGGTTGACGTTGTTGGTTTAAAGGACCATGTATTTTTCGCCTATTCTCTGGCTGGTTGGTTTACAGAAGTGAAAATACTTTATATTTTCTTTAATATATAAATTCACAACTGTATTTGTAATTCATGTATTTCACTAGTATTTAATAAATAGCGGTAAATAAAGTTAACTCACAAATACAAACCTAAAAATAAATAAAGAAAAAAAGGAAGAAATAGAAAACTTATCTACATATAAATATAAAACAAAATAGCAGGGTCGGTCGTAAAACCAATATTCTTGTGTACGAATTAAAAGTGTAAAATACCAATACAAAGCAAGTACACACATACAAATCCAAATAAAGTGAGACAATAATAGTAACAATAATAATAGTAATAGTAATAATAATATCGTTTTGCGTATGGGCGAAATCCACGTATTTTTATTTTGGTCCTTCGTCGTCATTTCTATTATTGCCGTTGTTTATTTGAGCCTTAACACTAGCAATCTGACTTGTTGTCCTTGCCTTCTTTTGTATTGTATTGTATTGTGTGAAGCTGCTTCACATAATCTCTACGGCTTAGTTATTTCTTGACTAGATATGTTATAAGTGTAAATCGGATAACTGTTTATAAATGCTATGTTCAAAAATTCTGAAGACGTAATGGCACTTGCAGCCTGTAACGTTTTGGTTTTCTTTTTTTGCTATCGCAATCGATTCAATTGCGAGCAATTGTTGTTACACTGAATTTCAGCAGTTTTACTTTTACTTTACTTTTTCTAAAGTTCATATTATTACCTATTGCAATGCGACAACTAGAGGGACACATTTCTGAATCACGATATTGATCTCTATCAAATATATTAGCTGCAATCCTTACATTTTTGCGGAACCATATGATACAATAACTAACAGATAACAAATAAAATACTTACAGCTTAGTGGAAGGGTAATGTTATTGTTTTTTCTGCATATTAGATTCTGGTTATAAAAGGAAAGGTCTTGGTACTGCAAAGGGACAGATAAGAAAGAGAATTAGAAGAAAACGGAAGATTGTTAGAGATAAGAAGAAAAAATTAGAAGGAAAAACGGCATATTTTTGAAAAAAATTGTTTGATCGGTCGTACGGTAAGATTTAAGCAAAGGAAAAGTTATAAGAATCGAGATTGTACGATAAAGATATTTTATATCTATTATATTACCATGGTCAAAAGAACTTTTTCAAAACCATAACGATTAATTGAAGTAAACACTTGCGTTAAATATATAAATTAAAATTTGCGGAACAAACTATGAAATAATTAAACGGAAAAGATATACAATAAAAAGTCATTCGCATTAAGATATGCATGACAATATACAAACTCGGGTACATGTGTGTATGCCCGAAAGTCATAAAATGCATAAAGTGAACAAAATCAATCAATTCGTCCACTATTGTGCAACTGCAATGTAAGAGGGATTAGTGCACTTCTACCAATGATAATTACGATGCACAATACCTCAAACTGTACCAATACGTGAATCAGGTGGAAGAAGTTTGGATGGTAATTACGGTGTTGATTCCAGCAACAACAATTGAAGCTTTATACACCAGGAACAATCGTTATCAACCGGTTTTTTTTTTTTGGTATTATCGTTTAAGTTTCTTCTTGTTGTTGTGAATAAAAACTATAGTTTCAAATAAAATAAAAATAAAAAAATTATATATCTTATTATTAAGAGTAACTTAGCCTAATTTAAATGTGTTCTTTAAAATATTTTTAAAAAAATTTCTAATGTTCCATGAAAAGTAAGGTGAAAAATTAAGTTTTTTTTTTGTCCAATATTTTTTTTGGGTGCTATCACACAAAATTTTCATGTTATACCAACAAAAGTACTTTCGTCGGTAAACCACAACTGTAAAGCCAAATAAGTCAACTCAATTTACTCATTTCTCTAGCAATTATTAGGGAATTTAATTATTCACTTTTATCGCTACTCTACCTTATATAAAATTATACGACTTGCATGTACTTACTTATATATAAACCTATGCAAAATAATTATTTACAATATTATATCTTTCAAAATTCCTTTTTTATGAATGTATTTACAATAAATGTAATTTGATATGGCTGTAATAAGCTAAAAAGTCATGGCTATGATTTCCTGCGGACGTCGGAATTGAGTGGTGAGAATAGGAAGGGATCCTGACAACAGTGGTATTTGTTTTATTGTCGGACCTCAGAATCATGGTACGGTGGGCATAAACTGTTGCACCCATATCTAGCAACAGCTTTGTACAACACACTAATATACGCACTTAGCGATAAGAATCATAACTTTTCTCTCTTTCATTCTCTATCTTAATTTCCGCTTTCCAAAAGAGAGTCCAATATGACAAGCGCAAGGAGAGGAAAATGAAAAAATAGCAAGATTGCCCTTTCAGGGTTAAAAAAAAAACTAAATATCATGAAAACTATAAAATTTCATTAAATTTATATTATTTGCTAAGAGGAAGAACAACTACTCTTAAAAAATAAGCAACAACAACGCAAGTAACGAACAGAAGCCGTGCCAACAACACAGCAAGTAGCCGTTTATCAGGCGCACGAAAAAATAGCATTTACGAACATAAGGCCAGCACATCCAAAATTGAAAAGTCCTCAAAAGAACGGTTTATAAAAACGTATATAAATGTTGTATAAAAAATTTAGCGATTTTCCCAAAACGTATATGAAAACCTTTACTCTTCATATATATAATAGCCTAGACAGACGGCAGCCTTATTCCGGATTACCGAGTTAATTCGAATTAACTCGGGCATTAACTGCAGCTAATCCGCATGAGTTAATTCTCAAAATAAAAGAGGATTAGGCCAATTTGGGATGGCAACACTGCTGAAAATTGTCTATTGTGAATTTTTCTCCATCCATTTTACAAAATATTAGGTTTGTTCGCTAACAACAATTTTCAACAATTGTTTACAGTTGTCAACATGAAAAGTGTTGGCGAACAAATAAATCCAGCTGTCAGTTACGAACGGTGAATGTCAATTTACAAGTTTCTGATAGTTTTCAGTTCACGTACTTCTTGTAGATTTTCTCATATCGAGAGTGATAGATGACAGAAATTGATAGTGATAGTAATGTAAGTGGACAGACCTAATAAAACAGCAATCAGCCGTTTAGTTAATCCGCAATACTGCCGTCTGTCAGGTTATTATTTTATTCGGATTAAGTGCGCCGGTAATCCGGAATTAGGCTGTCGTCTGTCTAGGCTATAAGGCTCTATATATACACATAAATTGTTGCGAAAATTCTCTAACCGATTTCAATGAAATTTTGTAGATGTGTATGGTTGGTTTTAACTCAAAAGATAGGGATTTTTAATCAAATCGGTTAGTAAATACGGCTGTAATCACTGCCTATAAATTTTGTAACAACAACAACTTCAACTAACATGTTTTAATTACTGATAAGTTTCTTGTTGCTGTTGTTGTTGTGTATATAACAACAAGTCCACTGCTACATGTTCATATCAGAACGACTCGAAACCAAAAACTTTGTTATTTTGTTGTAGTATGATGTTACAACTTTAAAAACGAACGAATACACATGTTCATACTCGAACTCGAAACGAACATCTGGTTGCATCCGGAAGAAAGGAATGTTTGAGGATTAATCGAATGTATATATGATACGTATATATGCACCATTTTTGATCGCTTCATATATGTTCATATTGTATCACGTATGTCTGACACTTGCAGATCCAGCATTTGCATCCACGCCGTATAACATTCGTCAACTCTTTGCAATTATATTGACGGCATGTTATCAAACACAATCTTGGGCTTTGTGACAAAAATACAAGATCTGCATGACTGAAGACTTACTGCACCGAATTCGACATACAAACTAAGATCGAAACATTGATTACACGCAATAAATGTACAATCAGAGGTACAATGAAGCATAAGTGTTGATCGAGGATATGTGTATTCTAATTTAAAATTGTCCAATTAATGTCACTTATCCTTTGGCGGCTTTGGTAATTGAATCTTCAGGCATTGCTGCCACTTTGTTAGATGATGGACCAACGGCACATTCAGCACTAAAGATGTTCATAACAACTCGAACTCAATATGTAGAATTAAAAAAAGGGTAATAGCTACAGTGTTACAAAAGAGTTATATCATTATCTGCGATGAATGTACAATGGCTCATAAACATTCCCTCTAAGCATTGTATAGAACTATGCAAGATTTAAACGGTAACGACAGAATATTCGGTGATGTTATTTTACTACCTTCTGGTGATGTCCGACAGACATTGTCAGTTATTCCGCAGTCAAATTATGCCTATAAGGTTAACGCGTGTTAAAATCAATAATTTTTATGGCGAAACGTGAAAACGTCGTGCACCATCGGTGTGCCCTATAGATTCCATTGATTTGATTTGTACTTCGAGGAAGGTCAAAAAGTGTTTGATATGCTCCTTTGGATTTGAAAGTGACCTTTCATACAAAATGTGGATGCCTCGATCCAATTTTTGGACTAGTATGTGTAGTAGCATAGGATCCCAAGAAGTTCCAATATTGTTTAATGCATGTAAGCATTCTTTTGTTGTGTCTACTTAATGCTTGGAGCTGACGAAGAGGCACAAGGTTGATCTAGCAGCTGTTGTATTAACGAAGCAACAAGAATCAGTTGAATGTTGTATCTTTCTTGCAATAGTTTCCAAGCAGTTGTGTAATTTTCAGCTGTGGCTGAAAGATGGCTGATTAATTTTTCAGCTTCCCTTCCCACGTTAGATATGAGGTACCACATCTTTTGTATAGCAGGAAGTTGTTGCTTTTCTATTAATTGGGAGAACAAAACAAAGAATGCTCGCCACTTTAGGTAAAAAATAAAAATAAAATAAATATGTGGCCACATAAAGCCCCAAAGGGCTCATTGGCCGAGCTTCTCTTCCATTACTGTTGTGCGTCTTAAATTTTGGACAATATTAGAAGGGACCTACTTATTTTAGCCGGTTCCGAACGGCAGAACACTTGTGACATCACTTTTTCTGAGCTTTGTCACAGAGTTCTTTAAGAAGCTTTTTCATGGCAAGTTGTTACTGTCGGAAGAATTGCCAATTGCTTGCCGACAGGTGGGTACCGTTCGAAAGAAAAATCTTATCGATATTAAATTTGTTATGCATCAGCCGGGGATTGAACCACCGACCTACAGATCAGAAGGCGAACACACTAACCACTGAGCTACGGCACCCATGGTATTATACTCCACATATATTTCATAAACATAAAATGCAGCGTCATCCTTATATCACCGCTGATGAACTAAAACAACAGCGTTGCTGTTATTACGTATAGTGGACAATATGCATTGGCTAAATATGCTGTCAAGGCAAATTATGTAAAATCTTTTATTAGTGCATATTTTGCGTTTAAGTGTAATTTTTTATATATTTAATTGTAATTTAATTGTATACCTTTATATGCTAATTTCAAATAAATAGAGAAATTAAATACAGGTCGAAGCCAATTGAATTACAACCATAGTGCCTTTCACTAAGTTCTTCAAACACGCGATCCAGGTTTAAGTGCCTGTGTTTGCATTTTGTTCTTGTCATAAGTAATCCAGGTTCAAGTGCCTGTGTTTACTTTCTACGATAACAAGTTACGAAGTCTAGAGCACTCCAAGCTAAACGCTAGTGTTTGCATCGCTAGACGTAACATTTTGGTGAACCCGACGTGATCCTGAGTTTCGGTATCCGCAGGGAATCTGTAGCAGCTTAAAGTTATTCTGAAGGACGCAAAGTATCATCAAAGGACACATCCAGGATTTTGGACACGTTTATTGTCTTGAAGATCACACAAGGCTAGTGTGATCCGTGAACAACAAGCAATCTTGCAATCAAGACTTGCACGAGGCTAGTGCTAACAACGTTTCAACATTCGAACAATAAGTAATTGCCATATACGACGTTTATTTATTGTATTCGGACAGATACTTTATCTAAAGCTTGAGTGATATCAAGAAAGACAGCTGAGCAATACTTTTTTTCTTCAAAAGTGTTCCTTATCAGAGTTACAATGCGGTGGGCTTGATCTATTGTGACGTGCTGTTTTCTAAATCCAAAAATAAAAACATGAGCTAGTGAAATATAATTGGAATATACCTTTAATTTTAGGAATATATTACAGCCTATGGATGGATGTATATCCATCTATATCGATGTTTAAACAAAATAGATTTCAAATTCAAAATCAAGCAAATAGTAATCTAATGCCATACCAAAACAAATATGTAACTAATCTGGTAAATAATGCGTATAGTAAACCAAGGTATACCAATTTTCCACCCATAAATGAGCAACCCATAAAGACACAAGCCAACAGCGGTCAACTCAGCAGCCAACCAAATTTTAAAACTCATAGAATTAATCATTTAAATGAGGAATCTTTTTTTAGGGCAAGAGCAAGGGCAGGATCAAGACTGCCCTACATCTTAAGAAGAATCAGTAATACGGGAAGATCAGGAGAAATTTTAGTAGACACAGGAGCAACATGTTACTTCAAACCAAATATTTTACCCAATAGGTACAAGTTAGAAATTGTTAAAAGAGTGAAAACAATAAACGGTTATAGCCTAGACAGGCGGCAGCCTAATTCCGGATTACCGGAGCACTTAATCCGAATAAAATAATAACCTGACAGACGGCAGTATTGCGGATTAACTAAACGGCTGATTGCTGTTTTATTAGGCCTGTCCACTTACATTACTATCACTATCAATTTCTGTCATCTATCACTCTCGATATGAGAAAATCTACAAGAAGTACGTGAACTGAAAACTATCAGAAACTTGTAAATTGACATTCACCGTTCGTAATTGACAGCTGGATTTATTTGTTCGCCAACACTTTTCATGTTGAAAACTGTTAACAATTGTTGAAAGTTTTTTGTTAGCGAACACACCTAATGTTTTGTAAAATGGATGGAGAAAAATTCACAATAGACAATTTTCAGCAGTGTTGCCATCGCAAATTGCCCTAATCCTCTTTTATTTTGAGAATTAACTCATCGAGTTTATGCAGATTAGCTGCAGTTAATGACCGAGTTAATTTGAATTAACTCGGTAATCCGGAATTAGGCTGCCGTCTGTCTAGGCTATTATGCAATAATATCCCGTTTCTCAGAAGCAATAATTTTTAATATAAAAACACGTTTTTACGAGATAGAAAATTTAGAAAGAGAAATACTTACAGAAATAGGCCTTCTCACAAAGGCAGTAGCTAATATAGATTTAGATAAATTAATCTTAAAAACGACAAAAGAAAAAGAGAAATTATATATTCAAGAGGAAAAAAATAAATAAATATGTGGCACTTAAAGCCCCAAAGGGCTTATTGGCCGAGTTTCTCTTCCATTACTGTTGTGCGTCTTAAATTTTGGACAGTATTAGAATGGACCTACTTATTTTAGCCGGTTCCGAACGTCAGAACACTTGTGACATCACTTTTTCTGAGCTTTGTCACAGAGTTCTTTTTAGAAGCTTTTTCATGGCAAGTTGTTACTGTCGGAAGAATTGCCAATTGCTTGCCGACAGGTGGGTACCGTTCGAAAGAAAAATCTTTTCGATATTAAATTTGTTATGCGTCAGCCGGGTATTGAACCACGACCTACAGATCAGAAGGCGAACACACTAACCACTGAGCTACGGCACCCAAGCAAGAGGAAAGCAAACCAAATGTCAAAACGAATGAATATATATGAAACTAATTAAAGGTGGTGAAAGAGAAAGTTTAAACCAAAATGAAGAAGAATATATTAAATACCTCGAAAGGAATATTGAAAACAAAATTAAATTAATGCACTTAAATATAGATATGAGTTTACACTAAAGTGTAAACTCATATTCCAGCGGACATCCGTACAACTGTTGAATCTCCTATATGGAGTAAACAGTAACCTTACCCTTTAGGGGTTAATAGTGTTATTAATGCGGAAATTCATAGATTGTTAGAAGAAGAAATAATCTAACCAAGCAGAAGTTCGTATAACAATCCGTAGTGGATCATAAAAAAATAAATGAAAATACGATTTCGCACAAATATCCTATCCCATATACAAATGGTATTCCTCGTTGCTGGCATATGTTGATAACACAAATGGCTTAGAAAAATCTGCGTAGGCTAAAATGGGTGAAGAGCAAAATGCTTGCTGCAAATCTTCAAAAGCTTTCTGACATTTTTCTGTCCATTCAAATTTCGCGTCTTTTCTGAGTAGTTTGTTGATTGGCAGTGTCATACCAGCCATATTTTCAACAAATTTTCGGTAATAATTTATTAAACCTAAAAATGCCTTAACAGCTTTTTCATTTTTTGGCATTGCAATATTTTTAACACATTCCACTTTACCAGGGTCGGGTAACGCTCCTTCTTCAGTGCATTTATGGCCTAGGTAAATTATCTTTTTTCGTAGAAACTGGCACTTTTCTGCATTTAGCTTTAAGTTATGTTTACGTCAAAGTTCAAATATACCTTGAAGTCCTGTTAGTACATGGTTCATTAGTCTTAGAAGGTGGCAAGAGCTTCTGTCAAGCCGAAAGGCATTCTATTAAATTCATAGTGCCCAACACCTGTACTTAGAGCTGTTTTTCTCTGTCTGATTCTTTCCATAACACTTGATGATATCCACTGGTCAAATCAAGTGTAGTGAAACATCAATATCTACAATGACCTATTATTATTATTGATGGCATGTTCAAACATTACAAATAAAAGTAACTATTATTATTATTAAGGCTATGAAGCACCGCGACCTGAAGATTTTTTGTGCAGCCTATTCCCTAACTAGCAGATCTCAAGACTATTTATAAATCTTGTCACTGCTGTGGGATTGATTTTAACTAGGTCCCTCGGGACTATGAATCTGTTGCCTAGTTAGTTTAGTCTGCGTCTAGCCACAGCTGGGCAATTGCAAAGAACGTGTTCTGCTGTTTCCTGCTCTTCAAGACAGAGTCGACAGAGATCGTTGTTTACCACACCCATTTTCATCATGTGATAATTAAGTTTACAATGGCCTGTTAGTAGTTCAGTGTACAGTTTCATATCTTTTCTGCTGAGGTTCAAGATAGTATATACCTTAATATGTTCAGAGTCAATGAATCTTTTCGACTGCCGCATGCCGGTTTGGGCTCTCCAGTAATCGGTTAGACTACTTTTTTCCTTTTCACATATTAAGTTGTTCATGGAGCTACTGTTTACCCCGCAGAAGGGTTCTGGGCCTATGAAAGGAATGTCTGCGCCCTTTTTGGCAAGTATATCTGCCATTTCATTTCCTGCATGCCCCTCGTGTCCCGGTACCCATATTAGAGTCACAGAGTTCCTCTTTGCTAAGGTATTGAGGGGTTTAAAGCATTCCCAAACCAACTTAGATTGGAACGAGAAATTCATTAATGATTTTAGAGATGCCTTACTGTCCGATAGAATGCATTCCAGACTACGTCTACAATCTTAATGTGCCCTTAAAGGTTACCTTCTTTCAGGTGAATAGAGTTCGAAAGCCTTATGGCTGCACTGGCTGCTGTCCTCTTAACCACA
This sequence comes from Megamerina dolium, assembly GCA_963854835.1. Classification (NCBI taxonomy): domain Eukaryota; kingdom Metazoa; phylum Arthropoda; class Insecta; order Diptera; family Megamerinidae; genus Megamerina; species Megamerina dolium. The sequence goes on from OY978530.1 coordinate 32,488,196, forward strand.
AGGTGTAGAGGATTGAGACCTGTGATTATTCCTAAAGCTGCTGTGGGGCTAGTTCTCATCGCTCCCGTTACGCTCAAATAGGCTATTCGATGAATCTAGTTAAGGATCATCTGAGTCCCAATTTGATTTACTTTCGGCCACCATGCCAGAGAGGCATAGGTGATCATTGGTACTATTACAGTTTTGTAAGACCACGCCATCATTTTAGTCTTACCATACAGCCTTTGGCAAGCGAAGGTAGCCCTCAGGGCTTTGTTCGTGATGTATGATAAATGGTTGTTCCAAGTAAGAGTTTTATCCAGGATTACTCCCAAATATTTAATCTCCTCAGAGATTGTAAGTTCAGTTTCACCAAACTTCACGATCACTGAATTCAACTTCCTCCTCTTCGTGAAAGGTACTAGCGTCGTTTTGCTAAGGTTTATCGAAAGTTCTTTCTCTTGACACCAGTCTTGTGTGATGTCAAGAGCTAGTTGTATGCGCTCAGTTATGGTAAAGTCAAATTTTCCTCTAACCATAATTATTAAGTCATCTGCAAAGCCCTGAACTTCGTATCCGAGATCATCGAGAGTTTGTAAAAGCTCGTCAATGACCAATAGCCATAGAAGCGGCGATAAAACGCCTCCTTGAGGACAACCCTTGGTTGACTTGACAATTAATTTTCCTGTCCCCATTCCGTAAATTAATGTCCTGTTTTTCAGCAGATTAAGAACCCATGTTATGATAAGTCTATGAATTTGCTTCCTGACCATACCTTCCTCAATAGACCTGAAAGTAGCATTATCAAAAGCTCCTGTAATGTCAACCGATGTACAAAGAGCTATTGCTTTACCCTATAATACCTGTTCGATTTTACTCGTTAGGCAATATATTACATCTCAGTCGACTTGCCTGACTGGTAAGCATATTGTTCAGTATAGAGTGGTATATCTTTAAGATAAACTTCGCTGATGTACTGATCTATAATTTTTTCTATCGTTTAGCAGGAAGGATGTTAGGCGTATGGGCCGAAAGGATTTGGGCGTGTGATCCGCCTTTTCCCCTGCTTTCGGGATGAAAGCGACCCTAGCTTTTGTCCATGATTTAGGCACTGCACCTAATTCCAGGCTTATCCTGAAAATTTTTGTTAGAATTGGTTCTAATACATCAGCCCCTTGCCGGAGAAGGCAAGGTTTAATATCATCAACACCCGGAGATTTAAATGGATTAAATGTGGAGATTGCCCATTTAGTTTTATTGACGGTAAAAATTTTACTAGCCAGTGATAGTGACCTGCGTGTAGCCATCAAGAAACTGATATCCTTGATGCTATCACTGTCCTCATCACAGGTGGCACAGCCTGGAAAGTGAGTGTCCAGCAGTAACTGTCCCGTTGCTTTCAGACTTCCCGTATAATTTCCGTCTGCCTTTTTAAGTGGAGAAAGGCCAACTGAGTAATCTTTTTTGAGAGATTTACATGTTTTTGTCTGCAGACCATTTATATGTCCATTTGCGGTCCATGGTCTTTGGATGGCCACAAAGTCCAGACAATTTTGTTCTACCAAGGCACTTGTCGTTTCTTGCTAACAGATTCATCAATTACTGATGACTTTATTAAACTGGTATTTGCCACAGAGTCTACAAGTAAAATTAGTTTCTCACTTTTTGCTTCCTCACACGGATACTCAATGAACACATCATCTACATTTCCCGGTTTCTTACAGAAAAAACATTTGTTCTCAGAATTTCCGCGATTAAGGCCTTTGCTTTCTTGACCTCCCTTACTAGGTGCACGTGTTTGATTGCCTTTTCCTTGTGACGTGTTGTTGCTAAAAGGTGTGCATAACAAATTGAACTGATGACCGTATTTTTACACTTTATGTAATAGGACATGTTTCTCTTAAAACAGTAGTCTCTGGTGTGCCCCCCTTTATCGCAGAACTTACGTTATTATTTTGGTATTTGTTCATTTCGAGGGGCATCTTGTCATTTCTGTTCTGGTTAAATGCCACTGTATTCTTCCAATCTTCCAATTCGTCGCGCTTAATGGCTTTTCGTGCTAATTTGCACCCAGAAATGAACTGGTGTACTTCGGTCCTCAAATATTTAGACTCCGCTCCAGTGAGTACTGTGACTAATCTACTGGCGGTCTGTGCAATTTCGTCAATACGCATTTTTAGCTTTAAATCCGCTTGTACTTCTGGTTGTACTGGTGTACAGCGACGAAGAGGTGTCTCCTGTGCTAGGCAGCGTTCTCTTTCGAGATTCCTCTCTTTTGCCTGGAGTGCACTTAACTGCTTAGAGTCAACAGAGGTCTAAGCCTTTTCTCTATAAATTCCTCTGAAATGCCCTTTTCTTTTAGTAAATCTTCTAATTCCTTATTTCTATTAAGAGTCTTAGTAATCTCTACTTCTAGCTGTTCCGCGTCTGTTTTGCTATCTGAGTTCGCAGAGCCCTAATTTGTATCTCTGCTGCCTCTAAATCGTCTTTTTGTTTTAAATTACCTTGTATATACAAGATATTTCTCAGTATCCTACCGGCTGCTCCAAAATGTTGTGTACTACTTTTCCACAACACTCACTAAGTACCTAACGGCTAGACTCAAGGACGTAACGCACAAGATTAGCACCTAGACCTAAGCTCCTAAATATCCTTCGGCACTATAACACTGGTTAGCTGAAATAAAATAGGGTTAATTATACTGGCGCTTTTATGTCTTCATTTTATTCCTGGTACTTTTCACTTTTAATTATAATTACTTTACACCTTTCTACTAATATACTTTTACACTAATACTGGAGGGCCTCGTAAGTATCGCATTATTTTACAATTGCTACACGCTAACAGTTCACAACTTAGAACAAGACCCACAACTAAAAAAGCGACTGCCTTCGGTAAACTAGCAGTTTATATTCCATTTTTCTAATACTATCCACATATCGATCTACCCACATACCAACATATAACATATAATAATATATTCACACCACATGTGTGTATGTATGTATGTATGCACACAATCAATTCACTCCACATGTGTGTATGGATGTACCTATTATGTGAGAAAGCAACTTCTTGATATTTACACACATGAGTAGTCCACCTGATTTTAGTTATCATGGAATGTCTAAACATTGTTGGTATGCTTACGTAAGTGCAGAACTACGAATTGTGTGGGATAGTGCTTTGTCAGCATTTTCAAACCCAACTGCAACTCAGTTGGCTTAATGTTCTGGCATTCCACAATTATAAGTAATATTAATATGGATTGTGTATATCACAACTTCGAGCAATGTTGGTATGTGTATGGATAAATATATATTTCACAATTTCTGGAAATATGTCGCGAGGCAAAATATGCATATGTACATATTTCATATTTTGGCTCGCAGCATGTATATCTAAGAGTTCAACGTAGCGAAACTGCAACATTTCATCTACGCTTTACAAAGAGTAAAGTTGCACCTTTACACACTGTTTCATTCCTAAGGCTGGAACTCTGTGGTGCATTCATCCACACAAAGTTAGTAAAACAGATCCGATTCCAACTCTATCTCCCCTCTCATGAAATAAGTTTGTGGACTGACTCCTCCATAGTTCTAGCTAAAAAATCTTCCATGGATGTGAAGACATGCGTAGCAAACAGAACATCCCAGATCCATGTTTGTAGGGCCAGCAATACAGTAGATCTCGGCATGCGAAGAGCTAAACCACAAGATCTCAAAGGCTGCTTACTTTGATGGAAAGACCCAAAGTTCCTAGAACTCTGACCCAAAGGCACACCAAATCAGCCATCTCCCCCAAAACAAAAGCAAAGGGAAGAATTTCAAGTAATTGCTCGATATTATCAAAAATATCAAACCCTTTTTATCGCATCATTTTGTTAAACGACCCAATGCTTTTTTATAATTGCCTCCTTCTTCTTCTTATGTGGCGATAACAACCAATGATCGATTTAGGCATAACATATAGTGCGACGTCAGTTTTCTCTGTTCTTCGCTTGCTGGCTCCAATTGGATATTCCATGCACCGCCAGGGTACCCAATATTTGGTCCTTCCAACGGAGGTTTGGTCTTCCTCTTCTTCTGCTTCCTATATAATTGCCTTCTGTGACTTAAAATGCCTTTACCGTTCTAAGTGCGTTACCCGATAAGCAACTCAGCAAATTATTAAATTTTTGGATTTGGATTTGGATGACGAGATGATTGAGGCATAGTAATACCAATTGTATTCTCCAACACTGAACTATCTCGACGCTTATATAAGCTGAATAAGCCTCGATTTAGCACTAATGCAAAGATCCTCGATCCTAACGATAACCGGAGAGGCGATACTCTCCGGTCATCGTTAGGATCGTCCTTCTCCATCACGGTTTGATATGCCATGTGCCTACGCTAGAGTAAGATGCGTGAACTGGTCTCTGAATGTTTGTTTTATTTCGTTTGATTTACTTGGCAACCCTCTTAATTATATACCAATCACTTATTCTTTCCTATCGTTTATTTATTTTTTCTATTCTCACTATATATCTCAAAGTGTACAGTGCACACATCGTTGTTCTAACTCGAGTTCTCGAAATTTCTTAAACCAGATAAATAAAATTTTTAATTAAATAAATTATAAAATTGTGAATTCAATCGTGAATATTATTTAACTTTTAAACGCACCACATCATTAACAGCACAACAAAAACACCGGAACACAACGCAACATCACTCAATATTCCTAACACAATCACCATGATTTGTTTAATGTATAAATTTACAATTTTTAACCAGCATTTCAAGTTTCGGTTGTATTCTCAAGCATGTTTTTGATATGTGTTATATTACCTCGCGCTATTGCTCTTTGCTGCGTTAAAGTGGCAGGCTATGAAATAGCTGCGGCTTCATCAAACAAATCTCCAGGAATGTTTATAATTATTTGTTTAATTTAGTACGTTTAGAAAATTAAGAAAATTTTTCAATAAAAGTGTTTTAATTGAAATACAATTTAATTCAAATAAATAGTTACACGATGCTTTAATTACCAAGGTCTTCATAATTAAAGCACTAATTACTAATATATTGGTCAATTTCGAATTGACCGAGACCTTATAACGAATATAATTTTCATTTTCTCGCTTTTTCGTGAATACTTATTTTGTACAAGCAACTTGTTGGTGTCTTACCTCTATGGAAACGGTTAGTGAAAGTTATCCTGAAGGGAGACAATTTACGCCATCCTAGGACAGTATTATTATTTAAGGCAAGAATAAACGAAGTGACAGCTGAGTATCACAATGCTTCCAGTGGAAGGCATTTGGGCATCACCAAAACCTTTGAGAAAATATAGAAACGATTTTATTTGGTTAGAAGTCATGACCATGTCGCTGAGTGGATACGAAAGTTTAAGCAATGTACAATGGCCAAAGGTCCCACTAAGAAAAGCAACGCAGCGAACAGTATAATAGGCCATTCAATAAGTGTGTAGGAGGACACATAGATGGCGTTACTAGAAGTTTTTCCATATGATTTTTAT